>JAUPMG010251958.1:0-21838 GCA_031762675.1 Pachysandra terminalis | reverse complement strand
TTTGGTTTAGATTATATACACTAGAGTATAGATTGGTTTTCGATTTGGTTCGGTTTAACCGAGGTTTCAACCCAAAATCAAACCGATATAATTCGATTTTATAATTTCAAAACCAAAATCGAGCCCAAAATCTAGCAACCCAACCCACACCAAACCAAAGTCAGTTCGACATAACATAAATATGGCTTATGGTATAAGGGCAGAATTGTATGTCCAGGATTCTTATGATTTTCTTGCTAACCAAATGAACAATTACATGATTTTCATTTATAATCATGCTATTTTCTTGCAACATTCAAACAACTTCAGGAAAGTTATTTTCACTTTCTTTCACATTGGTTTCATACATTTTACTTTCTCACAGTACTTTTTCGTATTTTCTTGGCATCCAAACAGAGCATTCAAAAAAGAGGTTATCTTTGGGAAAATTACATATAAGCCTTATTTTACAGTTTTATTTTCTTTTTAGTCCTCTATAATTTTGCTACATACTTATCCTTCCTACTTCACAATTTATTTTTCATTTCAGTCCTATAATAGTGACAACTAAGATAAAACAATATTCTACAATCAAAAAATTAAAATTAACACTTATAAAAGTACCCACCCCTATCACCCGACCACCACCACCCTCACCCCACGACCACCACCACCACCCTCACCATCCCCACCCCCACCCTAAACCCACAACTGGCACCACCACCACCATCACCCACCCCTACCACCACCCACCCCAAGCCTCACCCCACGACCACCACCCCTACCACCACCCACCTCAAGCCTCACCCCACCACCACCACCACCATTACCACCATGGTTGGGGTGGTGGTAGTGGTGGGGTGGTGGTCGTGGTCGTGGGGTGAAGGTGATGATGGTGGGGTAGTGGTGGTGGTGGTAGGGGTGAGTGGTGATGGTGGGGGTGGGGGTGTTGGGGGTAGGGTGTGGTGGGGATGGGGGTGGTGGTGGTTGGTTTGGGGTGGTGAGGTGGCGGTGGTCGTGGGGTGAGGGTGGTGGTGGTGGGGTGGTGATGGGGTGGTGGTAGTGGTGGTGGTTGTGGTGGTGATGGGGTGATGAGAGGGTTTTGTTGGTTTTAATAAGGGTATTTGCGTACTTTTATAAGTTTTATTTTTAATTTTTTGTTTTTAAAATATTGCCTTATCCTAGTTGGCACTGTTATAGGACTAAAATGATAAATAAATTGTAAAGTAGGAAGGATAAGTAGGTAGCACAATTATAGAGGACTGAAATGAAGATAAAGCTGTAAAGTAAGGCTTATATGTAATTTTCCCTTATTCTTTCCCTCATTTATGACAATGACAGGTTTATATTAACACAAGTGCATGACCCAATTATGTATCACTTCAGATATGTAAAATACCATATGGCTAACTGATTTATCTGCCCAGTCATGTTATAGTTAACTCTCATCTGTAGAAAAGTGGGAAATTGAAATGAGTTGAAGCATGTAAGCTAGTCAAGCATGGGACTTTCAACGCAATTAATTCTAAGCTTTTGCACAGAAGTCAACAGATTCATCCCTGCCCATCCAGCTTCTCTGACCAAGATTTAGATTCATGTTGATCTATACTCTATAGTATGTAAGTCAGAATCAGATTAACATTTGCCTTTAATTTCTGAGTTTAGTATTTCAGGAGTTCTGAAATTCAATTTATTTGGAAGGTTACAAGTTATCTTTTAGAAAACCATGAAACCTTTCGAATGGACTACGTTCAAATTTAGCAATGAGACAAATTTTGGGAAGATGAATATGTGGGGTCGGCAAGCTGCATTATTTTTGTCCTTGACAAGGGATTGGTGAATCAATACTTAGGCTGCGTTTGGCCCGGCTTGTGCTTATGGATAAGCATTCATTGGATAAGTTGCTCAATGGGGGCACTTATCCACAACAACAATAAACTGCTTATTTGAAGAAAATAGTGTTTGGTAAATACATTTATTTAAGTGCTTATGAAAGTTTTGGGTAAAATAGGTATTATAAAATATTATTAAAGTTTAAAAATAACATTTATTTAAGTGCTTATGAAAGTTTAGGGGTAAAATAGGTATTTTAAAGATATTACTAAAGTTGTGAAATAGCTTAACGCATAAGAGCTTGGGAGAAGCTGCTCTCAGTAGCTTCTCTTTATGGGTAGCCTTCCTCTAGTGCTTATGGGTAAGCACTTACCCATAAGCACTACCAAACACATTTAATTTTAAAAAGTGCTTATATAACTATAAGCTGCAATAAGTACTTATAGAAGCCGGGCCAACGCAGCCTTAGAAAGATCAAAAGACAGTTATATGTTTCCCTATATATAGGATAAGTCGTTTAGAGCCATCAGGTGGGGTTGGAGTTCAGCATTGACTCCCACCAGTTTATTCATAAAATAAGATCAATGCAAAAAGTTGGGAGGAACAAAAGCCTTCCACCTCAGAAATTCTATACATATTCAGAAAGAAAAATCAAAAATAGTATCCAGATGTAATACAAAGAAAGTTATGGTCAGATATGAACATTTCTAGCTAAATCAAGAAACTCTATTCAGTCTCTTTTGGTTCCAAATGATGTTTAAAAAAAATAAATAAATAATGTCTAAGCTCTGGTTACAGCTGTACATAGCCAAATAATCAACTAAACTGTTACTTTGCCTGTAAATATGCTTCACAGATACATTTAGAATGCTGCCCGAATATCTCTCCACCTATAGAGAACCTCATGAGAAGGGTCCTGATACCAGTAAACCATTTGGCTAGGATATAGGAGTCTATCTTCATCATTAAATTGCATATATTAAGGTCCAGTGTAAGATCTAAACCCTCCAAAAGAGCCTTTATCTCCACAGAAGTATTAGTTCAGTACACATTAAAGTAGGAACGGCAGGACCGAGAGTCTTTGTGGTGGATTACTTTGAGAGGCTCCATTTGCATTAAGCTTGGATGAACTCGATTCCTGTCTAGCCTGCCAAGTAAGAGTATTTCTTCTAGAACAGATTGAAATTGGAGTACTAGACTTGGTAAACTTATCTATGGCCCCATTTGCATTAAGCTTGGATGAACTCGATTCCTGTCTAGTCTGCCAAGTAAGAGTATCTCTTCTAGAACAGATTGAAATAGGAGTACTAGACTTGGTAAACTTATCTATGAAACAAGGACCTTTTTCGGGATTAAGAATTCCAGGGATATCATAAAGCTACCTATTGACTTACGTTACATGGTCTCAGGTATAGATAATAAGTGTGGATACATGGCTTAAGTGTCGGACCCACTTGACCACCATATCTTAAGATAGGAGGATTCCGTTACATGGACTCAGGTAGAGTTCTTATAAAGAAGAAAGTCTATGTACATCCCTGTCATTTATCTCCAATAAATGAAACATTCAACCACAAAATGATGCAACCATAAACTTGAAACATGACAATATAGAAGTACACATGTCATACTGCACTAATGTTATAAACGAGATACTAGTTCTAAGCATTTAATGTGAACCCTTAAGTTGGATGATCTGGGTATGCACCCAATCCAAGAAAAATCTAACTCAAAAAGTAGACATGGATAGGGGTGGAAAAATCCAACCCAAGGCAACAATCGACCAAGTACTTAAGCAGGTGAGGTTCATGTTTACAACACACTGAATAGGGCTTGGTTTCATGTTAGCCCCTTAACCTGGTGGGTTGTAACATACATACGTGCATACATGTGTACATATATACATATAAACCAATGTTCTAAAATGCTAACGCACTAGGTGACACAAGGCATTTCACTCGCCCAAAGAGCAGAACATAAACCTCATGAGCATGCCTTTTACATATAAATAAAATATAGGAAATTTATATACAAAAATAATCAACACACGTCATGACAACCAAAAAATAATAATCAAAATGAAACATACTCATAACTATTTCCCCTGATAATTTGCAGCAAGGGAAATGGCAAAAAATTGTAGAAACCTTTTAAAAAGCTATACCGATGAGCTACCAATATATATGAAAAGTTGTAGGAAAGAATGATAAATACCATGCTTCTGGCATCTGGTATAGAGCTGCTGAGTTGCCAAAGCATGACACAAGCATGTCAGTGTTTACCACACCTGGGCTAAGTGCAACAATCGCTGTTCCATCTGGAATCTCTTTCGCGACTGACTTAGTCATACCTTCAATTGCCCATTTTGAAGCACAGTAAGGTGCAACCTAGAACATTTTAAATAGGTTTCAGCGATTTATACATCAAAGGATGCTACATAAAAAGTATAGGACATACATGTGAAACTATGATACTACATTACCATAAGAAACAAGACTATGAGGGTCAGTAGCAACATGAAAACGAAAAAACCAGTGAAAAATATAGAAAGGACGATTGTTGAAACCATAGTATAAAGGGCGTTTTAATGAAAGAGTCACCAACGGTAAAATTAACTGATCGACGGGAACCTAAATCGGCAAGCAACCGTATCCTGTCTCTAAAAGAATCAAAAGGAAAGAGTAAAGCAAATAACAACCATTCAACACGGGTCGAGTCAGTTTAAGGGAAAATAGTAGTCAAGGTGCTAGAAATGCGTGAGCACACGTCAGAGGTGTGTTTTCAGAGTCTAACCCGTTAGGAAAATTCTCCAGCCCTCTTCTTAAGGAATGAGCTACTATTTATAGTATTTGGGAGAAAGATAACGGTAGTTAGAAATCCGTTAGACGGTTATTGACGGTGTTAAAACGCTCACTCGAGATAACATGGTTTGGTTACCCCAATCTCTTAAGTGAACCAATCCAAAGGCATGTTCGTGAATTACATGTTTTCCGTTGAAGAACCATGACACCACACATAATCCATAACACGTCAAGGGGATGGTGAACCTCACGCCCCTCCATTCCTTCATATCTAATTCCCCCTTGGTATGTCACGCTCGTGGCGCCGCGGCATGGGCGATGGCGATCAGTGGTATGAATATAGTATAAGTCATTTTGGCTTTGGAATCATTGAAGCCTTCTAGTCTTAGCACTTTCGAGGTCTTCGAACCTTAGTGCTTCTGAGGTTTCTTTAGACAGAGGTACAGGTAGCCTTCTACATCGTTAAGGGTTGTCTTTCCCTCTAGTCATGATTTGGTGAGGGCTGTCTTTCCCTCTCTCGTTGTCAGGGTTGTCTTTCCTTTAGGAGAGAAGATGAAGGCTTTCTTGCCTTCTACGTTGTCAAGGGCTGTCTTTCCCTCTAGACATAAGTTGGTGAGGGCTATCTTTCCCTCTCCCGCTATCAAGGTTGTCTTTCCCTTGTCGAGGGCTGTCTTTCCCTCTAGACGTAAGTTGGTGAGGGTTGTCTTTCTCTCTCCCTCTGTTAGGGTTGTCTTTCCCTTAGGCGAGAAGATGAAGGATTTCTTGCTTCCTACGTTGTCGAGGGCTGTCTTTCCCTCTAGACGTAAGTTGGTGAGGTCTGTCTTTCCCTCTTTCGCTGTCAGGGTTGTCTTTTCTTGCCTCCTACGTTGTCGAGGGTTGTCTTTCCCTTTAGAAGTAAGTTGGTGAGGGCTGTCTTTCCCTCTCTCGCTGTCAGGGCTGTCTTTCCCTTAGGCGTGAAGATGAAGGCTTTCTCTGCCGTGGTGGAAATATTGTAAAAGAATATCTTTGTAGTTTTATCTTGACAAAGTAGTGTTGTTTATGGCACCAACAAAACAGGAGGGTATCAACATTGCGAGTTGATCTCCCACAGTACGAGAGGTGCATGGAGGATCAACATTGCAAGTTGATCTCCCACAGTACCAAGTGTGCGTGGAGGATCAACATTACAAGTTGATCTCTTGCGGTACCAAGGGTGTGTGGAGGATCAACATTGCAAGTTGATCTCCCGCGATACCAGGGGTGCATGGAGGATCATCATTGCGAGTTGATCTCCCGCGGTACAAAGGTGCGTGGAGGATCAACAATGCAAGTTGATCTCCCGCGGTACCAAGGGTGCGTGAAGGATCGGCATTGCAAGTTGATCTCCCGTGGTACCAGGGGTGCATGGAGAATCAGCATTGCGAGTTGATCTCCCGCGGTACCAAAGGTGCGTGGAGGATCAACATTGCAAGTTGATCTCCCGCGGCACAAGGGTGCATGGAGGATCAACATTGCAAGTTGATCTGCGGTACCAAGGGTGCGTGGAGGATCAACATTGCGAGTTGATCTGCCGCGGTACAAAGGTGCGTGGAGGATCACATTGCGAGTTGATCTCCCACGGTACCAAGGGTGCGGGGAGGATCAATATTGCGGATTGATCTCCCGTGGTACCAAAGGTGTGTGGAGGATCAACATTGAGAGTTGATCTCCCGTGGTACCAAGGGGCGAGGAGGATCAACATTGAGAGTTGATCTCCCGCGGTACAAAGGGGCTGAGGTAAGTACCGGTTCTCCTTCGCATCACTCGCCTTGGACATTTTCCATATCTACATTTAAGTCCCTGACCGCGACGATAAACCCAAGTTTATTGGTGCGGGCATATGCGAACTATATAATTTTTTTTTTGTATATATATACAAGGTCAATGGGGCATGAGGACCAACTATGCTTCTCATTCCAAAGTTTTACAAGTTGAGAGAAAGTGAGGAGAGCTTTGGAGGGAAGTGAGAAAATATTCTTCACCCTTGAATAGGCGAACCTACCATATCTCTCTTTTTTTTTTAACTTTGGGGCGTTAAGGCTTGGAATCGTCACTTGCGCTCAAGCACTTGACGAATTGGAGTTCTATCTTTGTGCTAAAGCCTTCTTGAGGTTGCACGCGTTCAAGCCCTTAGCGGGCTTGTTTCTTCTTCTCATAGAAGCTCTGGGGAGGAGAAAGTAAGAATCTCTGCTTTGCTCAAACACTTGGTGGGCCAAGGTGTGTTTTTCTTTTTACACTACTTCTTGGAAGGATCAAGATGAAAACATCATCCGCACTCGAGCATTAGCCCCAAACATGTTGGAGAACATTTTTGAGACGAGAAATTGGTGAAAACGCCCTCCACGCTCCAACATTAGGTAGGTCGCGTTCAAAAGACTTGTGCGAAAGAAGTTGGGGAAACGTTCTTCACGCTCCAACCTTAGTCAATTCGCGTTACGAAACGCTCTTGGGCGAAAGGAGTTGGGGAAACGCCCTTTGCGCTCCAACCTTGGCCAATTCGCATTAGGAAACACTCTTGGGCGAGAGGAGTTAGGGAAACACCCTTCGTGCTCCAACTTCTAGTAAGCTGCAAATTGTTGTGTTGATAAAAAAAATTTTGCAAAGGTTAGGAGGCGTTGCATATGATTTGGTGAAGATGAAGTCTTGGGAAATCCTCTTCTCTCTTCTTGAAAAAATTTTATTTTCTCTCTTTTTAGGTATCGCACGTTCACGATGGGGAAGAAAATGGTGCGTGCGAAAAAGCTCTTGCAATATGCTCATGTAGACGGTCCTCCGGATCCTCCAGAAGATTGGTCGAGTGATCCTTTGGTAGTCGATACATTATGGAAATTTGTACCTCCATGCTCCAAGCGGTCGAAGAAAATGCCTAGTACAATGTACTAGGCGTGCTTATTTCCTCCCTCATCGGACGAGGACGGGGTATCTACTTCTCTGACTTCGATCCCTCGCATCAATTTCAAATCAGGAGCTTATCCTCCTAGCAAAATTCGATTCGAGTCACATTCACGTCATCTGTTTACTTGGCGCGAGTGGTGCCGTGACATGTTGGAGACCGAGTCGTCGCGGCAAAAGCTTGATCGATGCGGTTTGAAGAATGCAATCCAAGCATGCTATGAATTGAATATTTCCGTGGATCGGGAAGTTCTATCTCAACTTGTTCGTCGCCGAAGCAAGGACACTCATACGTTCATAGCTTCTTGGGGAGAGTTTTCTCCTTCCATAGAGGATGTCCAAGTGTTGCTCGGTTTGGAAGTAATGGGTGATTTGAACCCGGTGAACATCGCACTCGAGGATGAAGAATTGGAGGTCGTCCAGGATTTGATGAAGGCGCAAGATTTGGCGAGGTGTTCCTCTGTATATTCTACTCGCCCATGTCAATCGAAAAAGGACTATGTGCTTCCTTCAGTGGTTGGATTCGATATTTCTTCAAGGATGCGAAACCCTTGAAGAAAGTTAGGGAACCGCCGAAGGAGACTGTTGTTAAGGGATATAACTCTCCCCACATGCTTGAAGCCTTCATTGCATTGTTTCTTTTAAGATATATTTTTGATGGTCTTCCTCACGAGCAAGTGCATACTCGTCACTTTACTATGGCGGTGCACATGGCGCGAGGATTGCATTTCCCTCTGGCGGCAATGTTTCTGGGCACTTTGAGACTTTTATCCATGCTCCATTCTTGCCGTTTTTCATATTGGAGCATTTTAGAGGCTACAATTCCTCTCCTTGTGCATTTCCCAAGGGTAACGAGAATCACGCTCGCATAGCATTGTGGGATCATCCTAAGCGGGGTAAAAATATTGACTTCATCTCCTTGGTTGATGACGAGTCTTGCTTCATATTTCGTCATATTCAGCCCCGTTGGGCAAGGCAAACTTTAGCAACCGCTATACCACTTCATCTTTATTCATTGCTTATAGTCTTATACCATGAGTATACTTCTGGGACATCTTCCAGCGTGGGTAGAACGGGATGAAGGATATGTCACCAAGTATTACAATCCTCAACATTTCGTTCGTCAATTCGGGTTCATGCAGACTTCGCCTTTGATGACGACTCCTGAGATTGACGTATCTGTAGCCGGCCTTACATACACCAAGAGGGGCTTTTGTGGGGTGCTTCATACTTCCTTGGAGTATATCATGGTGGCGGGTGAGTGTCCTTATGTAGGATGTACTCCGGAGATGGTTGAGTTCGGGTACGACTTTTGGCATGGTGCTTATACATTTGTGCAGGACAAAGTGCCATTAGTCGCCATTCCTGCAAAGCACCCAAGGATAAAATTGCCGCAACGTCCTGGCAAGCGGACTAAGCCTTCGATGGACGGTATCCGCAAGATTTTAATGAGGCAAAGCAGAGCTACCACTTCGACTGTTTCATCTAGAACGACCACTTCATCCGATCAACCGATAAGATTTCTTAGGCTTACATCATCCTGACGCCTTCTTTTTGTCCTTTGCCTTTACGCCTATATATATATATAGATAGATAGATAGATAGATGTTCTCACATAACGATTTTCTTATCATTTGCTTGACTTCCAGATTTGCTTGAACCACTTTTTTTTTAGATTCGAGCTCCGGGTCGAGCCATCTCATTTTCTCATCATAGCTGGCATTCCGTAGGAGAGCTTCCACACTCAGTCCCTGAAGAGGAAGGCGTCGTTGCCGACGAAGAAAGTCAAGAGAGAGGAACCATTGGAGAAGAGAGTGAGGACGAGGATCAAGAGTGCGATCCTAGGCGAGCTAGTTCAGCGCTTGGCAAGGATCGTCTCTTTGCTATCTCTCCAGAGAGGATGACTATCGTTGTGGTTTCGCTCGACGCTTCTCGTCCTTCATTGTTGGCCGAGGAAGGTAATGGTTCACATTTTTGCTTCAAAGTCATGTGCATGCGTGTATTGTATCATCATTGCCACTGTCACATCATCTTTTTTTTGTGACTCGTTAATTTTTTTGGTGTCCTCTCCAGGTGAGGTAAGCCGGCACGAATGTCCCCCTACTCCCAGTGTGGGAGATGCTACGGATAGCCTCTCATTCGAGAAGGAGACAACTCCTGAGGTCTCAGCTAGCACGGCGGGACGTGCAGCATTAAGGTCCAATGCACGTCCTCCCAAAGTGCCTACTGGTCCCGTTACTTCAGAAACCTCACCGAGAGAAGCGAAGAGACGGACAAGAGAAGGAAGAGGAGTGACGATCCCAACATTGCCTTGGTACCTCCCTACGTCAAGCAAAGGAGGGCGCTGTCCACGACTTCAACGATTTCGGATAGTGCGAAAGAAGATCTAGGCATTCCGGTCTTTGATGCCTCTTTATTGGGAGATGGGGACATTGCCATTTCACCACCCACTTCTCCTACAGCTCAAAGGGGAAATCGGTCTTCCCCGGATCAAAGGGGAAAGTCTCCTATGCCGCTTGGGAACAACCAGTCTGATGATTTCTTGGATGACGAGTTGTTGGGTGCAGGAGCGTAAATGCTCATGGTAGCCCTGTCCTCCTTCCTATTGAGCCAGACCCCCGTTCCATGTTGGTAGACAGCATAAGCATTCTAGCTGCTTATGGCTCCATTCTTCGGACAATTATCAATTGCCACGATGACCTAGGTGCAGGTATGACTGTTTCTTCACATTTGACTCAAAGCTTCTTTTATACCACAGTATGTTCCATAGTTTGGCGCCTTCAAGCAACACCATTACTTGCACTTTCTTCGGAGGATCTGCACGATATGCACTAGGAGTTGGAGGATGCTATTGCTGTGGGGATGAAGACAGACTAGCTAGTCGCCCATTTGAAGAAGATAGATATCACCTTGGGATATGTCACGGAGTATAGGGAACTGAAAGCCCCTTCGATCTCCCATGAGGATTTGGAGTCTCGCATTGCCCATCGAAAGTCCAAGATAGAAGCACTGAGGACTCAACTCTTAGAGGAAGAGAAGCAGCTGGCCGTAGATAGTGCGAGGTTGGCACTATCTACGGCTACACCCTCTTAGCGGCTCTCCTTCACACGTTCTTGGCTTGAACGTAGCGGGTTGACGCGCGACACCCTCTTAGCAGGTTTTTTGGAGATGACCCATGATGACACCCTTTCTTAGCTATCATTGTAATTTTATTTTTTTTTGAAGTAGTAGCATTTTGTTATCATCTTATCAAATATCAATATATTCATCCTTTTTTTTTCTTTTTTGCATCAATATGTTCTTTTTGCAAAAATAAGATCATCAAAATTAAATGGTACGTTTACCAAGAAGATTTTCAAACTTCTATATAAGGGCAAAGGGGGTTCAAGAGAACTTACCTTGCCCGGATTGTCTTTCCTCTTCTCCAAGCATATAAAAGAGAGAAGTCCGGATTACTCCAAATAAGACCAATGGCGCATGGCGGGGATTTAGGCAATTCACATGAAGTTCGTGCTCATCCTCCCATGGAATACCGTATGCAAGTTCTCGTACGTCTTCGCGAGCTGAGGGATGAGGGAGCACTCAATCCTGAGCGCCTTGAAGTGCATTGGCCCCATACTATCCCAATCCTTCGTGAAGCAAGAGAAACTTTGTTGGGTGCCTTTCCAACATTCTTCGAAGCTTTTCGGATGGCTGATCACATATCCTTCCGTAGGGTAATGTTGGTGGATTATTTTGTCCTGGTAGAAGGGATAGCATCACTGTCTCTTGAAAGAACAAAGTCGTACTATAAAAGTCTTTTTCGTCGACTCCGTCGCTTTTCTCTGGAAGGACACTTTCACTGTCAATTCCTAGAGGGCGCATTGTTTTATCAAGCACGGGGGTATTATGAAGAGATGGAAAAAGCGAAGCTGGAGCCGGGGAATTGTGATAACATATTTCTTGCCATCAGGATGGATCCCTCCTACCAAGCCGCGTCATCCTTAGAGACTCGGGTGCGGCTGTTGGAATACCAGATGAAGGATGTGCCAAATGATGTTCACCGTGCTCAACTTAGAGGAGAGGCACGTGCCAACCGTCGGGAAGCCGATCCTTACAGTCTGATAAGAGTCAGGGAGAATGTCACAGATCGTCATAGGATTTCCTTCTATCGTATTTGTGGCTTGAATGCCTTCAAAGCCCAGATGATATCATATTTTGGCGAGTGCCTTCGAATCCCGCCGATGACGAAGAGGAGAATGACGTTCAAAAAGATGTGCATCTCTTCATCGTCCTTGATCGGATTGGTGCTCATGTTTCCTTTAAATTAGGATAGGAGTGTTGCGTATCAACAAGGAATATCTATTATGTCAATGTTTGTTTTTTTTTTTTTTGAAGTCTATCTAGTTTCAATGTAGACGCATAGCTTTGTATTATGAATGGAAATGATCTATTTTCTTTGCTCATGATGACTAATATTTACATGCAATAGTAAACATAATTAGTATATAGCTCAACGTTACTCACTGCAAGATGTAAGGAAAGGATACAAAATTCATTCCTGGTCCGAACGACCCTCGTGATACAACTTGATCCATTTGGCATGGATAGGATCGTTCAGAGGCGTTCCATCAATCTGACTTGGGAGATAATATCCACTCGCAGTGACTTCGCGTATGACGTATGGACCTTCCCATTTTGGAGCGAATTTAGAGGCGGATAAATTGGCACGCACATGCATAGCCGCCTTCAATACTTTATCCCCTTCTTTGAAGTCACGATTGCGAACCATCTTGTTGTATGCTCGTGAGAGGCGAACTCAATACGCGACTGCTTTATCTTCTACGTTACTTTTTCTCTCATCAATTAAGTCTAGTTCTTTAACTCGTCCGCCGATCTCATCAATGTCGTCGTCCACTTGGGCTGCTGCTAGGGCTATTCGAGCAGAAGGTACCTTGATTTCTGCTGGCAAAACAGCATCACTGCCGTAGACCAGGTCGAAAGGAGAGTCTTGTGTCAAAGATCTCTTCGTGATGCGATACGCCGACAAAGCTGTAGTAATCTTTTCGTGCCACTTCCCTCCTTGACCGTGTATCATACGACTAAGGATTCTAACCAAGGTCTTGTTGGTGGCTTCTGCTTGTCCGTTACCTTCTGGGTAATAAGGAGTTGACCTGACATGCTTGATTCCATAATGCTCTGTCAGCAATCGGACATCTTTGTTGATGAATGGAGTTCCGTTGTCTGAAATTATCCTACGAGGAATCCCGAATCTACAAATGATGGGATCTTGAATGAAGTTACTGATGGCAGCTCCCGTAGCGCGTCTCATAGGAATCACCTCCACCCATTTGGAATCATATTCCGTTGCAGTGAGTATCCATATGTGACCACCTGAGTTAGGACTGATCGGCCAAATCAAGTCTAAACCCCACGAATGGAAAGGCCATGCAGTAGATATGTGCTGCAGTTCAACACGAGGAGCATGGAGTTTTTGGTCAAACACCTGACACTGGTAGCAATGTCTCACATATTCATAAGTATCTCTTTGCATAGTAGGCCAATAGCATCCTGTTTGCAACAATTGATCCGACAAGCGATGATAGCCCTAGTGAGCAACACACTCGCCTGAGTGCATTTCTTGCATCACATCTTCAGACTCTTTCTGTGTTGGACATTTGAGAGGTCGCCCAACCCAACGTTGGCGATAGAGGCAGTCCCCTATTACGAAGAATCTCCTGGAGCGTCATTTTGGCTTGGCTGCCTCATCCGCACTCTCAGGGAGCTTGCCTAAAGATAGATACGCGACGTAAAGCCACCTCCAGTCTCCATCAACCTCCGTTACAGCCATGCAATAGTCTCTGTTATACTCGTCGTTACACCTAGGGCAACTCTGTTGTAGCTCATTAACCTCATTCATCATTGTAAGCCAGTAGTAACCGGCTCGTTGGAGTCTCCTATACAAGGCTTCGGCATCTTTTTGGGAGCACTGCTGGTTATGCATCAAATGTAGCCGTTGCGTTGCTTCTTCAGGACCTAGGCATCGGCTAAGCACTCCAGTGGCAGCTGTATGATATAGTTCTCCCTTTAGGTTCACAAAGTTCTTCAATTCCTTCATCGGGATGGTTGACATGCGAGGATTCTGCAAATCCTTAAGAACTTCGGTTCTCCAATCTTCTTCTTAAACATGGATCCTTTCACTAATGGTGACCGGTTCCGTCTTCTTGATAACCTCGACGTGACTCGAGGCTTCGTCAAATTTAAGACGAGCACCCAATGTAGCCAAGGCATCTGCGAGCTTAACTGTGTCGAAATTGGGCAGCACACATAATCCATAACACGTCAAGGGGAAGTTTACATGTTTTCCATTGAAGAACCATAACACCACACATAATCCATAACACGTCAAGGGGCTGGTGAACCTCACGCTCCTCCATTCCTTTCATATCTAATTCCCCCTTGGTATTTCACGCTCGTGGCGCCGCGGCATGGGCGATGGCGATCAGTGGTATGAATGTAGTATAAGTCATTTTGGCTTTGGAATCATTGAAGCCTTCTAGTCTTAGCACTTTCGAGGTCTTCAAACCTTAGTGCTTCTAAGGTTTCATCAAACTGAGGTACAGGTAGCCTTCTATGTCGTTAAGGATTGTCTTTCCCTCTAGTCGTGAGTTGGTGAGGGCCGTTTTTCCCTCTCTCGCTGTCAGGGTTGTCTTTCCCTTAGGCAAGAATATGAAGGCTTTCTTGTCTTCTATGTTGCCGAGGGTCGTCTTTCCCTCTAGACGTAAGTTGGTGAGGATTGTCTTTCCCTCTCTCGCTGTCAGGGTTGTCTTTCCCTTAGGCAAGAATATGAAGGCTTTCTTGTCTTCAATGTTGTCGAGGGCTGTCTTTCCCTCTAGGCGTAAGTTGGTGAGGGCTGTCTTTCCCTCTCCCGCTATCAAGGATGTCTTTCCCTTAGGCGAGAAGATGAAGGCTTTCTTGCCTCCTACGTTGTCGAGGGCTGTCTTTCCCTCTCTCGCTGTCAAGGCTGTCTTTCCCTTAGGCGAGAAGATGAAGGCTTTCTTACCTCCGTTGTCGAGGGTTGTTTTTTCCTCTAGAGGTAAGTTGGCGAGGGCTGTCTTTCCCTCTCTCGCTGTCAGCGCTGCCTTTCCCTTAGGCATGAAATTGAAGGCTTTTTTCGCTATGGTGGAAATATTGCACAAGAATATCTTTGTAGTTTTATCTTGACAAAGTAGTGTCGTTTGTGGCACCAACTTGGCAAGAGGGTATCAACATTGCGAGTTGATCTCCCGTGATACGAAAGGTGCGTGGAGGATCAACATTGCGAGTTGATCTCCCACAGTACTAGGGGTGCGTGGAGGATCAACATTGCGAGTTGATCTCCCGCGGTACAAAGGTGCGTGGAGGATCAACATTGTGAGTTGATCTCCCACGGTACCAAGGGTGAGTGGAGGATCAACATTGCGAGTTAATCTCACGCAGTACCAGGGGTGCGTGGAGAATCAACATTACGAGTTGATCTCCCGCGGTAGAAAGTGGCATGGAGGATCAATATTGCAAGTTGATCTCTCGCGGTACCAGAGGCGCGTGGAGGATCAACATTGCGAGTTGATCTCCTGCGGTACCAAAAGTGCGTGGAGGATCAAAATTGCAAGTTGATCTCCCGCGGTACCAAGGGTGCGTGGAGGATCAACATTGCGAGTTGATCTTCCGCAGTACCAGAGATGCGTGGAGGATTAACATTGCGAGTTGATCCCGCGGTACAAAGGTGCGTGGAGGATCAACATTGCGAGTTGATCTCCCGCGGTACCAAGGATGCGGGGAGGATCAATATTGAGGACTGATCTCTCGCAGTACCAAAGGTGCGTGGAGGATCAACATTAAGAGTTAATCTCCCGCGGTACCAAAGGGCAAGGAGAATCAACATTGAGAGTTGATCTCCCGCAGTACCAAGGGGGCGACGAGGATCAACATTGAGAGTTGATCTCCTGCGGTACGAAGGGGCGAGGAGGATCAACATTGAGAGTTGATCTCCCATGGTACCAATGGGCTGAGGTAAGTGCCAGCTCTCCTTCGGGTCACTCGCCTTGGACATTTTCCATATCTACACATAGTATAACTGAAGAAGACATAGATGGAACTGGTGAGGAAGGTTCTGAGAATGCATGATTAACTGAAGGCATGGTTTTTCATAGGTTGGAATTCTGGCAATCCATGCACCAACCCCAACTAGTTGGAAAAGGTATTGTTGATTAACTGATTGGAATGGCAAGTCCAAGTCCTAGTCAAAATAACTCAACCCTCCAACGAAAATTGAAACATATAAAGTTTCTTTAGGGCCATAAAAAGACAACAAAAAATGAGATGCAGGCAAAACCAAAATCACTACCTGTGCAGCTGCAGATCTTCCCCACCCAGATGACAAGTTGACAATAACCCCTTTCTTGCTTCCAACCATAAGCGGCAAAAAGTGACGTAGTACATTAGCTACCCCCTTTATGTTAGTATCTATGACGGCATCAAACTCCTCCACTGGCACTTCCCAAATTTTGTTGTTCCTGTTGATGGTGCCTGCATTGTTTACTGAGTGATCGATCCTTGTTTCAGTTTTACATAGATATGACCATTTGAGGAACAATAAATATAGATGAAAGAATAGAAGTAAATTTGCAAAGTTTAGCACCACCAAACAGATTTACTACGGCTCATTAAGGAATTAAAGAACTTTTTTTTTCTTCAATAGTTTTCTTTGTGACAATTAAATGGAGACCGAGACCTGTTTGGAACAACTTCAATGGCATGTAATACTTTCACATATTGCAACTAAACATAATAGTAATATAGGATTATAAACGTGTGGTTCTTTTTCCTTTTATTTTTCCTCCTTTTTGTTTAGAAATTATATCAACCAGTGAATTGAGATAAAGTAATATGATTACAGTCCCACAATTTACAGTAATGAGACATGGTAATGATTCTTGTCCAGAATCAATCCCATTTAATGAACCAAAATTGAGCCATGTGTTTTCACCATTCACCTGAAAATTGAGATATTTAGTTCTTCTCAATTTCTTGGAAGGTATGTTTAAGATGAAAAGACCACCTATCACCCTGAATTCTCTGCACAAAATTTATATGAATAAAAATGAAGAATTATGTTTCCTCCTAGTAGGCAATTTTGGAGAAAACAAGCTATCTTAAGGCTGTTACAGAGAGCTTGTCCAATTCAGTCTGAGAAATGAACTCAACTAAAATTACATATCGCTTGAATATACTACCATTCACATAGGATTTTCATGTTTTAAGTAACATATATAACCCACTAAAAGCGTCATTGTGCCATTTGGATGGTCTCATCTTAATTGTGCTTCCTTCATTTCGTCAGGTGAGAAACTAAATAAGCTTTGTTTTAAACCTTGGTCTACCTCTCATTTATTTGTTTATTTAGCTTGTCATATAACTTGGTAGAGTTGGAGACATGTTTTTTCATTGTCTTATACTTTGTGAATGTGGATGTTGAAGAAATTCACTTAAAATCAATAAGTATATGAAAACGAACATCATAAACGGTTAAGGCATTAAGTAAATGATTCTTCACCAATAGTATAGTGTCCTCAGGAAGCAGAATCAAGGTCAAGTCCCTAAGAGCTGTCAAGTCGGTGGTTCATGTGATTTAGTGAAGGAATATGAGGATTGATCAATAGGAAAAGGGAGATGTGAGTAGGAATTAAAGTGGAGTAATCAAGAAAATAGACTATTCTCCATTTGCTATATTCGTTTCCATGGTTAATCTGTACTAAAGAAAATGCTATTAGAAATGACAAATAAAAATGAAAAAAAAAAAAATACCAGAATGGTTCAGAAATAATATGACGGAATCGATTGTTTCTCATAAGCCCGTCTAGTTGGAGCATAGAATTAAATAAATAAACCTCTTCCAACTGCATTGCTAATAACCTTCTCATTGATGTATTCTATCTATCCATTTAGCTGGAAAAAACTCCATTTTCACACAAGTAATTATGATTTTCTAGTACCAATGAAAAAAAAAAGGATGGAGGCTTCATGCATATAAAATTTATACAAAGGCTTAGAGGGGAAGGGCTTTTAGCAGAAACTGTAGAAAACTCAATTAGGATGGATAATAATGCATCCCACTGCAACAGTAAAAGTTTTAATTTCCTTACGTAACTAAGATCAATAAAAATGAGTGTGGCCTACGATTGGTTTTTCTAACGGGGCTTATATTGTTATCCTTCTAGCATATACACGAGCTACTAGTAAAGAGGCCAAACTTCCACGAGATATTGTTACCCTAAATTGCATACCTTGAATTAGGTCGATTAGATTCTTGAGACTACCCAAGCCACGTCAAACAAAAAGGCCTCAGAAAAAACCTTCTAAAGAAGAAGTCCCCCCATATCCAAAATCATCATGGGACCTAGAGCGGAAGACATCGAGGATCCTCTAAGGTAAAAGGGCACATGTCCAACAACGAGTGGAAGAAACTCCAAACTCCATATGACTGTCATTCATTAGTCAGCATCATAGCATCTTTCTCTTCATCATCAGACTAGTAAATTCACATAGATGTTGAGTTAAATTGAAATTTTTCATCTCAACATACTCAATGATGATCACACTTCAAACGGCTAAGTCGGTGCATCCCCTCTTGAAAGAAAGAATGAAATAAGTAATCCAGACTACTAGTTATTAAGTTTGATTGTTTAGTGAAATGTTGGATAGCAAAGACCCTTCCTTGCAAAGGACCAAAGTCTGATTGTTGAACTAGACTGCCGGAGATGTGTGACAATGCTTGGAGAATGCCTTTGCTCCATTCTTCATAATTCATGAATTCCAACTGGTTCAGCAACTTATATTACTGAAACAAGGTCACTCCAATCTCCAAGATTAAATAAGGAGCTTCAAATATATGTATGATGCTCTAACAACCTCTGTTGTTAAACTCATACGATTTATTGTATGAATCTTACGATTCGATTCAATTCGATTTGACCCTAGGTCCATTCAAATAAGTGAAGAAATCGGTTTATTTTTTAATCTTACGATCTATACATTAAATCTTACAATTTACGATTTAATCGTACGATTCTTACGATTCAAATGATTCAACTCTACAACACCAAAGAAAAAATGACTTCTTTTTTATTGAACAATTTTCCTTTTTCTTGTTTGATCCTTGTTTATATAGAATATAGTACTCTAAAACAATTAAATATACATAAAGAATTATTGTTTATGTATTTTAAACAATAAAAAGCGCTTTTCCTAAGAGAAATTCCAAAACCTAAACCCCAAACCCTACTTCTAATAAAATTACTGTGAATCTTACGATTTACAATTCAATTCTAACTGGCCCCTAACGATTTTCGATTTGATTCACGATTTGAAAATTATGCTAACAACAACTTGGAAACCTGAGTGATGAAAATAAAGTTTCTGGCTTCTCTATGGACCCAGACCAAAATATCGACACTTCACTGGCACAGTGTGTAAACCACCCATGAATATGTCAATCCAAATCAAATTTAGGCTTTGAAGGCTAACAAGCATAATCTAAAGCACTTTGAGGATGAGGGTGTAGCTCACAATTCAAATGTGATTTCATCTAGACAGGCAACAATAGCAACAATGGAAACAAAGGCAACGGAGTTTCTGATGGAGACAGGAGGCAAGCAACAAAACAACACAACAAAGGTCTTGAATGAAAATGATGAGCGACCTCAAAGAAGAGAACCTCAGGAGCACACCACAGCCCAAGAGAGTGAAAGATTCACAAGAAGCATTGAAATTAATGTTAGGTCAAAAAGTTCTCATAACATGTGTTATTTGCACTTACATGAAAAAGAATTAATTATTTCCAGTTAGCTAAGCCCAGATTTCCGCTTTTGTTCAACTTCTCATCAAACGGATTACAATAAAGGAACAAGTAACAAGTTCCTAGAATAAAGGTATCAAAGAGTACCATACCCACTGGATAAACCCAAATATGCATTTTCTTTTGGCCAGTTCAATTTGGCATTTGGCTAGTTCAATTTGGCCAGACACAGTCATCCCTAGCTTTCTATAGTTTCTTAAAAAATCAAAACTTATTAATGTGCATTCTAAGAATATGCCAAATTTCTTGATTTCTCTATAATGAGAGGAAAAAGTTAGCAATCTTATACAAAAGGCCCTTCCCAGATTGAGCTCCAATCACTGCTCCATTCTACTTTCAATGAATGGCATCAAATATGGGCCCTCTTCCATTCAGACTTGGCTCACGCACTCTTCAAACAAACAAGTCAACACGTGGTGGAAGAGTGATATTGTTGGTTGAGATGGTCTCAACATGATGATGTCACGGTTGGGAAGGAACAGAGAGGAGAGAAAGAAGAGAAAAGAATGTGCTATTCTTTAACACAGCCTTCCCTTACAATATAACAATAGGGTGTTAAAGGTGAAAAAACCATTTTACCACTCGTATAACAAATACTAAAATGTTAACAGATGAAAAGGATCCAATCCATCAACAAAGAGCCAAACAATGGAACAAGGAAGTTTTTGGCAAGCATAAGGTTAAGAAAATGACCAACTTGCGAGATACAGAATCAACTGAAAAAGAAGGAAGAAACCACCTCTATAAAAAATTTGAGTCCAGAGATAGAAAGCAAGCTAAATGAGCTTTTGAAGAGGGAGGAAATCTTTTGGAAATAGAAATCTAGATTTAAGTGGTTAAAATAAGGCAATGGCAATAACATGTTCTTCCATTGAATGGACAACAATAGTAGAAAAAAGGAACTTCATTTCCAAGATAGGGGTGAATGAGATGATGCTTTCTTCACTAACTTATACACCATGAGAGATATATTGACATTTATAAATTATCCTGATCACATTTATTGCTGATACTGGAAGTGGATATGCTCCAAGGAGACGAGAGATTCATGGTCAGACGATGTGTTGTCCTTTCGAATGTTACTTTTACGTGTTATATTTTTTCATTTTTCTTGTAGCATTTTGTTTTTTCGCTCTCTAGGTGACTCAATTTGAGGAACGTACTTTACTTTATTCACATCTTTCTCTTCCTGAATGAAATTTTCATTATTCATTAAAAAAAAATACAAGGCAAAGAGTGGACAGAATGGCAATTCAGTTTGAAGGAGGAAAAGGGCAATTTTCGAGATGGGGGATAAAGTGCCAGGGGGCAGATGGTTTCAATATCTTTCAAGATTGTAAGAAAACTATTAAGGAGGACAAACAAAAGGTTCTAAATGATGAGTTCTATGAAAGAGGCATCAAGAAAAAAGTAAAGCATGAAATCCTTCTTACATTGTTCTAATTCCTAATAAAACCAACGATCAAAGTCCCAAAGATTTAGGACCATTAGTTTTGTTGGAAGCGAGTAAAGTTTTGGCTAAAGTTCCATTCAACAGATTAATATTGCTATTACTCAATCTTATTATGACGATAAACCTGCTTTTAACCCAGTAAAGATCATTTGGAAAACACTGGTGTCATCCAAGGTTGCTTTCTTTATGTCGATGGCAGCATTGAATATAATTCTAACAGCTGATCAACTAATTTTCAGAAATTGGGAGATGTCTAACAGATGCATTCTTTGCAAAAGAGATGCTGAATCAGTCTATCACTTGTTAATTTATTGTGCGTTTTCATAGGAAGTGCGGAATTTTTTGTTGCAAAAATTTGGGGTGGATTGGGTCACACCACACACTTGCCCAAAGTCCTTCAACAATGGAGTTTATCTTCCGAGAGCAGAAGGCATACGCGGTTATGGAAACTATCTCCTTTTGCTATTCGCTGGATCATTTGGAAGGAACAAAATCAATGCACTTTCGAAGATAAAGATTGGGATATGGAAACAGTAAAGAATATAATTCTGATATTACTTTTTCACTGGCCCTTCTATGTCAGGGGAGTTTCATGGGGCTGTTTTGATAATTTTTGAACAGATTGGGGAAATGTTCTTTTGATGTGTTAGCCATTCAACGATGGTTTCTGGCTGCTGTAAATTAGTACACAGTTTGTGTACTCTTTTCAGATTTTCTTCATTATATGCTAATAAATCACTTTTACCCATCAGAAAAAATAAATAAATAAATAAAAACAATGGAGAAGTTCTCTTGTTAATTCTAACCTATAGTCCATCCCAACTTACTACCTGTCCATGTTCAAACTTCAAAGTTCAAATTAAAATCAGTAGAGATTTGGAAAAGCTTTTTATTTTTGATCAACAAAGAAATAGCTTATATATTAATAAAAAAGGGGAGAAAGCACCTCAAGCTGTACACCAACAGTATACATCACAAGGGTAACTC
>JAUPMG010251948.1:0-21838 GCA_031762675.1 Pachysandra terminalis | reverse complement strand
ATTGGTTCTTGTACATACATGCATTTCTAATAATTCACAAGAAGCATGTAAATTAATTAGTAATTTGCTATTAGCATCTAGCAAACAAGGCATACTTGTCCACTGATTTGCAATTATCATGTAGTCCAAATATAGTTCTAATCCGAACCGATTTTAACCAAACTATAGTCTATGTATGAATTATATATTACATCGATGATATGCTACATTATATATGATATATAATCATAATAGTTTTTTATATATAATGTAATTTAAAAAAGATTGTATTAAACAGAACTGACCTGACCCAAACAGAACTGAAATTACAATTTGAATTGGATTCGTTCGGGTTTCAGGTTTCCTATTTTAATCTGGTTTGGGAAGCTTGGTTCTTAACTCGATTTGATTCAGTTCAGTTTTGGGTTAACCTTCAACTAAAGTAGCTGCCACTCTTCAAGTACTTTTAGTTACGGGTATATACCTAACCGCGACTATATCTCCTTATGTTGCAGCGGTTTTTAAAAGACCGCTACTAATTGATCCTATTTAGTGTCACTTATTTTGACCGCCACTATAGGACACTTTTAGTGGTGGTTGTTTTTGACCACGACTAAATGTGCGCCTCTACAAGCTATATATTTTGTAGTGTTGGCATTGTCAGCTTCCTTGGTACTACAACTAGTTGCATGTGTTATATTATTGTTTGAGTAAGACCTTTCTTATAATCAACCTTAGAATTCAAATTATATTCACTTGAAATTAAAAGAGGCATTTGCCAATATAACCCACATTCATCCTTCATGCTTATTTTAAAATCGAGTTAATGTGTAGCAATCTGAACATAACAAATAAAAACACAGACCTATATTCGTCCTATATGTTGATTTTAAAATCAAATTAATATATAGTGATCTCAACATAACAATAAAAAAATAAACTTACATTGATTTTAAATTCAAGTCAAGGTATAGGAATCTGAACATAACATTAAAGAAAAAAAAAACCCACATTCATCCAAGAAAAAAATAATAAACTAAGACAAACCTTAAATAAACCAATCTATCATGCATGGTGTGATCGAAATCTCAGTCTTACCAGTCCTGTTGCTTGGCTTAGTTGACGGTTGGATCTTGGTTGGACGAGTGAAGAAGAAGACGTGACACAGATTAAAGAGTCGAGAGAAATGAGTTGCATGACGGATGGCAAGAACTCAGAAGTCGAGAAAGAGAAATCTGTAACCAAATAGCCGATCAGCAAAACGTGAGGGAGAGCGAGAGAGACCAAGAACGCGGGAGAGCCGAGCCCGTCTTCCCTTTAAATCAGAAGCTCCTTTAACCTTCTTTCCCCTTTAACCTCGATTAGGGCTTCGAAATAGAAGATTGAGTGAAAGAGAGAGGGAGAGGGAAAAAGATGGAAGAGGGAAGAGGGAAACAGAGAAGGAGAGGGAAGCCGCGCGAAGAAGAAATTGTATAGGGGGAAAATTAATTTTTTAGTGACGATCGAGTTAGAACCCCGAGTAAAGGTTAAAACCTTTAGTGACAGTCAAAATAAAACGGCAACTAAATGTTAATTTTAGTGGCAGTCTTTTTGTAACTGCAACTAAAGGTCAAAACCTTTAGTGACGGTTTGGATAGAACCGTGATTAAAGGTCCTATTTAGTGGCGGGCTTACCTAATCGCGATTAAAAGACACTTTTAGTGGTGGGTTTTCTTGACCGCCACTAAATGTGCGCTACTAAAAGGTATATATTTTGTAGTGGTAGTATCACCTACGATGTCATCGAGCATTACTCTAGACGGAGAATAGTATCGCCTATGACGTCATTGAGCATCACTCTAGACGAAGGATAGTGTCGCCTACGACGTCATCAAGCATTGCTCTAGACGGAGGATAGTGTCGCCTACGACTCATCGAGCATCGCTCTAGACGGATGATGTATTACCTACGACATCATCGAGCATCGCTCTAAACGGAGGATAGTATCGCCTACAATGTCATCGAGCATCATTCTAAACAGAGGGTAGTATTGCCTACAATGCCATCAAGCATCACTCTAGACGAAGGCAGTATCGATGTCTTACATCTTTCAGGGTTGTCTCTCCCTTTAGGTGTAAATTCATATCAATGTGTCAACATCTTACATCGTTTAGGACTGTCTCTCCCTTTAGGTGTAAATTCATATTGACGTGTCGATGTATTACATCGTCCATGACTGTCTCTCCCCTTAGGTGTAAATTCATGTCGATGTGTTCACCGAGACGCATCTCTTTAGTGAATGTGAGGCATACCTCTAAAGCTCTCAAGAACTCAAGGGGTTATCCCATCGCAGGTGGGCGCCCTTGAGTATGACTTGAGAGGTATTTCTGCATTGGCATATTCATTGTAAGTGTTGATTATTCTGTGATTTATGTAATAAAAAGTGTCATCACGGTAGCACACTACCTTCTCCCTATATTTATGTCTTGGTCGTATATTTCTTGGACCGGTTGTTCGAACCGATTGTGGTTCTTCCTTAGTAAGTTTCCGAGGGTCATACCCATGGGTATCAGTGGAGATTTTGCTAAGTGTCGGTCATAGTCCCAACACGTGACGGTAGTTGTTCGGCTATATGCCCTTATCATTTTTTACATCTATAATGACTTGAATTGCAAAACTTAGGATTACGAATCATTCCTCAGAATTAATCAAAATACAACATTTATTATATTCTAAGATCATGCTCAACAGTGGATTAATCTTTGAACTAAAACTACTCCAGAGATGTCAGAATTGCGGGTGCAAGCTTCATTGAGGACTGGATTATCCGGGAACATCGAAGCCTTCAGAGATGTCAGATTCCGACGAACTCTAGTTGCGTGGGTTGTGACAACGAAACCGGTACTGGTGTTAAAGCCGGCGAGAGAGTAACACGGAGTAATCTGACTGTCACGGACGGGAAACGGAAAATCGGCCGGAAATCTGAGGTCGAAGTAAGGGTTTCAGAGTCAGCAGAGGGGATGACCTAATCGGAGAGGAGATCGGTAATTTCTGTTTTCTCTTTTCTTTGTTTTTTTTAGAAATTAAAAATTAACTGACAATGGGCACGCGTCACGTGGGAGCCCAAGGCAATAAGTTATCTCATCACTTCTAACTTTTTAAAAGTGGAAAGGGTCTTTTCGTTTTTTTTTTAATTTCATTTTTTTTATTCATTTTTTTTTTTATAAATTTTTTTTATTCTTATGTAATCAGAAAGGATCTTTCCGTGGGAGATTCAAACCTTTTAAAATTGGAAACAATCTTCAATTAAAGAAAGGGTAAATTGTACTTGGACCCCCTCATATCTGATAAATACAATCAGATCCTTGTGTTTTATTTCTGAAATAATTTTGCATCCCTAATATTTTGACAACTGTTTTGCCATGATCAGGCAAATGATCTTCATGTATTGATGTAGAGCTAGGGAACTGAAGTTGCTTGTTCTTGATCTTGTCTTGGAATAATCTTTTTAAGGAGAAATAATCTTCTGTCTTATGCCCCACATGATAATGGTATTGGCAAAAGTTGTCTTTCTGCTTATCACCTGCTGTTGGCGGAAATCTTGGTGTCAAAAGAGTCACTACTTATTCCTTGATCAATAGTTTCAAAATGATTAGTGCCTCTTTGACACTACAAGAGAGTGGAGGAGCAGGTCGATATGTTCTCTTTTGACTTCCAGCTTCGTCATCTTCTTCCTTGCAGCGTTTCTTCTTTTCTACCATCACTGTTTGAGAAACCGACTTCCCTCTTGCTTTCCATGCAGCATCGCCTTTGAGGCTCATGGAGCGTCCAGTGCGCTTTGCTGATTGATAGAGATGAGTAAAAATATCAATTTTCAAGTTCTCCGATACAAGGCGGCAATCTTTCAACATCCCTTCAATACACATTTGCACAAGCCTTTCTTCAGTAACATTTTCCCGGCAGTCTGTAGCAAGATCGCAGAATCACTTGTGGTTCCATGAATTCTCTTACAATCAGCCTACTTTTGATGCTAGGCCACAATCTGTTTTCAAACCATAAAGTCTCCTCCTTGTCAATGGCATAGGAGGCGAATTGAGATAGCTTCGTGAACTTTGCAATGTACTCCGGTACCATCACGTGGCCTTGCTCCAGCTTCATGAACTCCAACTCCTTCCTCTTCCCAACAGTCTTAGGAAAGTACTCCAAATAAAATTGTACCTTGAATTGTGTCCAGGTTTAGACGTTCATGATTTCCAGCGTTGCTTTCCACCATCCCTTTGCTTCTCCTTCTAGCATGAAGGCAGCAAAACGAACATTCTCTTGTTCATTCACCTCCATCACCTCGAAGATGTGTTCCAAGGAATCGATCCATGTTTGTTCCTCCATAGGGTCGGTAGTGCCTTTGAAAACAGTCTGTCCAAGCTTCTTAAACTTCTTAATGCTGTGAACATTCCGTTGCACTTCGGTTTGTTGTGGTGTTGTCCTCGTCTGAGCTTGTTGGTGTATCATTGCAGCCATCTCCCCTAGGGCATGATAAACACCAGCAAGATGTGGATCTTGAGTTTCAGCTTCGGTTGAACCTGTAATCACATTACCTCTTCTTCCACTAGCTATGGTGAGATTGAGAAATCAAGGATTGTATAAGAAAATAGAAGACACTCACTTATTTGTTGAAGCAAGTTTGTTAGTAAACAATCATCACACAGAAACCTTTCAAATATCGACATAGAGAAAAATTTGAATTATTAACCACCTTGAAAACTTTATGGAAATTTGATTTAAAACATAAAACTTAGGCTTTGATACCAACTTTGTCACATTCCAAACTTAAAAGATCTCAAAGGAGTCCCTAAAAAGTCTGAAATATGACTCGCACCCCATTCCATATGGGAGTGGTAGTCAATACATTGCCAAATAGTGAAAAAAATTAACTGAGATATTTTATAATTCCAAAAATAATTCAAAACTTAAGTCATTACAACTCAATCAAACATAACATAACAAAAACATAGCAACGGAAAGTAATACAAATCCTCTAGTCTCATGCTCAATCAAATCTCTGTAAATAAAATATAGCCTAACAATGGCTAATAATAAGCTTTGGCAGGCAAACCAGCGAAAACGAGTAAAATCTCTAATATAGCTTATAATTAACTTCTTCGATAAAATCAGCAGATTCGTCAAAACAAGGTTCCATGGCTTGTTCTCCATAGTCCAAGTCATCCTCCTCTATTAATGTGCTTGAAAATATGGTTGCTTGAAAGTGTAAGCTACACTTAGCCAGTAAGTAAATAAGTCTAATATGGTTTATAATTGAAGTAGAGACAATGCCATTGTTCAATGGTAATCTATATAACAGTAAATAATGAGTAATGAGATGTATGATGAAATAAAGAGTAATATGAACAGATTTTGTGAGTGAACCATAATATGCATGAATAAGATATGCTGAACATGTATGGGGTCTACTTTTAAAGTATGCATGCTGTGCTCCTATAAGAAATTACAAGTGTGATCTAGCAAACAAGTCTAGTGTGCAATGCCACTCTTCAATGGTAATCCATATAATAGTAAATAATGAGTAATGAGATGTATGATGAAATAAAGAGTACTATGAACAGATTTTGTGAGTGAACCATAATATGCATGAATAAGATATGATGAACATGTATGGGGTCTACTTTTAAAGTATGCATGTTGTGATCCAATAAGAAATCACCAAGTGTGATCTAGCAAACAATTCTAGTATACAATGCAAGTTATTAAGCTGTTTAAATGTTGGAACGTAAGTTCCCACAACACCGATCCTTCCTTGAGTAAGATGTCTTCGCGAACCATCCCCCCTATACAGGGTCATTCTCAAGAATACCATATTTCATTTGTGCATCATAGTTTTAAAGGGTTTCGACCTAGAGGGCATAATTTCCCCACTTATTTGTGATCAGGGGCAATAAATCCAAGGTTTCACCAATGTGAACTATCCTCAGGGAATCATATATAGCAATACGCAAAAAAAAAAACACTCTTTGATAGTCCATAGGACCAATAGGTATATTGGGACAGCTAGTCCCTCAACTCCAGAATATATATGTGCAAGTCTCCTCACCTATTATGGTTTCTAGACCATAATAATCTTTGTAATATCCTTAAAAGTCCAGGAGTATGGATTTACATGCAAAGGGTCAACCTATAGACCAATTCCATGGTCATAAGGCTTCATGTTGTGCAAGTGATATGGCGCACGTTAATTAAGCATACAATCCATGTGTACAATGTGTAATATAGCTAACTAACATGCTGGACAGTAATAAAACATGGAATAATAAGAATAACAAATATCACATTTCAACCAATCATAGCCAAAGAGTCCATAAGGGTGTGAGTATAATAAATATGCATAATAGAGAAAAAGTAATGTTAGAATCAGTCTAATGAGATCAAAATACACATGTACATGAAATTCCAATAAAAATGGACCAGCTTGGTCTATTACGGCGAGCCAAGGGGTCGCCGAGTAGTGGTCGCTGAGTTTGGCTCGGTGTACCTTCGGTGGCCTTTCCACAAACCAAGGTAATCACCGAGGAGTTTAGGGGTTTTTTGGGTTTTGGTCAAACAGTCAGGCTTGGCGTGCTTTCGGCGTGCCGAGTGGGGTCTTGGTGAACAATCCAAGGACTTGATTTTTCTTTCTGTGACGCTCGGCGCACCGAGTGAGGCTTTGGTGTCCTTTCCAAGGGGCCTATTTTTCAAACTTTGGGGATCGGCATGCCTTTGGTGAGCCGAGGGTGCGCTGTAAGGTTTTTGGGTGTGTTCGGCGCGCTGAGGAAGCCGCTGAACTTCACGATTTGGCCTATTTGGCCTTTGTTTTTACTCATCTTCAACTTTAATCATAAAAACTTGTTAAGTAACCCTCATTAACTTTGAATTCCTCACAAAACCCAATAAACAAACATTAGTAAACATCATTAAATTTATACTTATCAAATCTACCATTAAACTTTGAAAAACAACTTCATACAATTGAAAGTAACTTTGAACACCTATTAAAACTATAAACTAAATTATCCTTGAATACATACCTTGATGTCGAAGGTTGGTGTAGAGAATTACACCTCTTGATGATCTTCTTCTTCTTCTTCACCTCCCAAGGCCTTATGCTTATATAGGCACTTAGGAACTCTAGAATTAGTTACTAAGAACTCTTAATCTCAACCATTCATTGGATATTCTTAAATCTCAGCAATTAGATTGATTTCCCAGCCATGTTGGTTTGTTTATAAGTTTGTTGTGTTTATATTTTAATTTTAAAATCCTAGTTAATTAAAAACTCTATTTTGTAGAGAATACTTCTAATTGTGAGTTTTAAATCTGAACCATTAATTGGAGATTGGAATCTCCTACAAGATCTTAACTTCACATTTAACTTTAGAAGTTATGATTATGTGTGCTGTAGCTTAGTTTCCTAATTGTACAACCCACCAATCATAATTGGTGAAAAGTAAAATATTATGGCAATTACAAAATTTTCAAATTAACCCCTAACTTTCAACTATTTACACATAAACTCT
Source organism: Pachysandra terminalis (assembly GCA_031762675.1). Classification (NCBI taxonomy): domain Eukaryota; kingdom Viridiplantae; phylum Streptophyta; class Magnoliopsida; order Buxales; family Buxaceae; genus Pachysandra; species Pachysandra terminalis. The sequence continues at coordinate 14,315 of JAUPMG010251948.1, read as the reverse complement.
ATTATTTTGTTTGGGTTATTACATTATACCCTCCTTAAGAAACTTTCGTCCTCAAAATTCGCTTACCTTTTACGAAGAGTTTCGGGTACTTCTCCTTCATGTGAGCTTCAAGTTCCAATGTTGCTTTGGATGCTTTGTGATCGTTCTATAGAACCTTCACCTTTAGTATCACCTTGTTGCTTTGGACTTGTTCCTTTCGATCCAAAATTTCTACAGGTTCTTCTTTATATGTTGCATTGCCTTGGATTGTGATTGTTTGCCAATCAATCACACTTGTTGGATCTGGATGTTACTTCCTTAACATTGAGACATGGAATACATCTTGCACTAAGTCCATACTAGACGGTAGTTGCAATCTATAGGCAACTTCTCCAATCCGTTCTGTAATTTCGAATGGTCACATGAATCGGGGTGGTAACTTACCATTCTTCCCAAATCTGAATACCCCCTTGATTGGTGAAACTTTGAGGAACACCCAGTCTCTTACCTGAAACTCCAGTTTCCTTATTCTCAAGTTAGTGTACTTCTTTTGTCGATGTTGAGCCGTAGCGAATCGTTCTCTAATGAGTCTAATCTTCTCAGTGGTTTCAGCAACTCCGGTCCTAAGAGAATGTGAACATTCTCTTTGTTCCAGCATAATGACGATCTGCAAGGTCTCCCATATAATGCTTCTAATGGTGCCATTCCGATCTTGTTTGGTAATTGTTGTTCTAGGTAAACCCACAAGTGCCATGTGGTCTTCCCAACTTCCTTTGAAGTCAAGAATACAAGATCTGAGTAGGTCTTCAAGTACATGGTTAACTCTCTCCATTTGGCCGTCGATTTAAGGGTGAAACATCGTGCTGAAATTGAGTTGAGTTCCCAATGCTTTGTGCGAACTCCCCCAAAATCTGGAATTGAATTGTGATCCGTGGTCTAAAACAATGGTGACCGGTACTCTATGTAATTGGATGATCTCCTTCACATACAATCTTGCCAATTCGTCTGTGTTCATTAAGGTTCTTGTTGGTATGAAGTATGCTGATTTGGTTAGCCTGTCCACGATCAACCAAATCATGTCGTGACTGTTACGAGTCTTTGACAGTCCCATGATGAAGTTCATTGAGATGTGCTCCCACTTCCATTTTCCAATTGGTAGAGGCTTGAGTGCTCTGGCTGGCTTTTGGTGTTCGGCTTTGACTTGTTGACAAACCACATACTTAGTCACAAAGTCTTCGATGTCCACCATCATTTGTTTCTACCAGTCGTTGCGTCGTAGATCATAGTACATTTTTGTTCTTCCAGGATAGATTGAATATCTGGATCGGTGACCTTCTTCTAGAATCTCTCTTTTCAGCTCCTCATCATGTGGTACACAAAGTATTCCCTTCAATCAAATGCTTCCATCTTCCTCTTTGATCCAATCTAGTCATTCAGCATCATTGGCTAGGTCTTGCATCCATGATTTCTTTACTTGTAGTTCAATGATTCTAGTTTTGAGTAAAGGCTTTGTAAGGATGTTGCATAACCTTACCCCTTGATTTGCTACACGAACTCCGATGTTGAATTTAGAAAGCTTTTCGTACGTCTTCCATTCTTGAATCATCACGTGTGCCACAATGCTTCTAGGCTTCTGGCTGAGTGCGTCTGCTATAACGTTTTCTTTGCCCAGATGATATTGAAGTGAGAAATTGTAGTCATTGACCAGCTCCATTCATCTTCGCTGTCGCATGTTCAGGTCCTTTTATGAGAAAAGGTATTTCAAGCTCTTGCAATCATAAAACACTTCAAAGGTCTCTCCAAAGAGATGATGTCGCCAAATCTTCAAAGCAAAGACTATGGCTGCCAACTCCAAATCTTGCGTAGGGTAGATTCTTTCATGAGGCTTTAGCTGTCTTGAAGCGTAGGCTACGACCTTCCCTTCTTGCATCAAAACACAGCCAAGTCCCGATAAGGATGCATCGGCATAGATCACGAACTTCACGCCACTTTCCGGAATGTCAAAATTGGTGATGTTGTCAACTTCTCATTGAGTGTTGCAAAGGTTTTTTGGCATGTGTCGTCCCACATGAACTTCACACCTTTCCTTATAATTTTGGTTAAAGGTACTATGATGCGAGAGAATCCTTCAATGAATCGATAGTAGTAACCTGCCAATCCAAGAAAGCTACAAACTTTCGATTCGTTTTTGGACTGTTCCCAACTTAGTATCGCTTCCACCTTGCTTGTATCTACTAAAATTCCATCCTTAGACACAACGTGTCCTAGGAACTTCACTTTTTCCTGCCAAAAGTCACACTGAGAAAATTTTGCATATAATTGGTGATCTACCAATGTTTGTAAGGCAAGACGGAGATGCCCTTCATGTTCTCCTTTGGTTTTGGAGTAAACCAAGATGCGTCCGCTACAAAGTTTGCTTTGCCTGGATGATAATGAAGTGAGAAATTGTAGTCATTGACCAACTCCATCCATCTTCGTTGTCGCATGTTCAGGCCCTTTTATGAGAAAAGGTATTTCAAGTTCTTGTGATCAGAAAACACTTCAAAGGTCTCTTCAAACAGATGATGTCACCAAATCTTCAAATCGAAGACTATGGTTGCCAACTCTAGATCTTGTGTAGGGTAGTTTCTTTCATGAGGCTTGAGCTGTCTTGAAGCGTAGGCTACGACATTCCCTTCTTGCATCAAAACACAACAAAGTCCCAATAAGGATGCATCGGCATAGATCATGAACTTCATGCCACTTTCCGAAATGGTCAAAACTGGTGTTGTTGTCAACTTATCCTTGAGTGTTGCAAATGCTTTATGGCATGCTTCGTCCTACACGACCTTCACGTCTTTCCTTGTAATTTTGGTTAAAAATACTATGATCTAAGAGAATCGTTCAATGAATCGTCGGTAGTAACCCGCCAATCCAAGAAAGCTGGGCATTTTCGATACGTTTTTGGACTGTTCCCAACTTAGTATCGCTTCTACCTTGCTTGTATCCACTGAAATTTCATCTTTAGATATAACGTGTCCTAGGAACTTCACTTTTTCCAGCCAAAAGTCACACTTGGAAAATTTTGCATATAATTGGTGATCTACCAGTGTTTGTAAGGCAAGACGGAGATGCCCTTCATGTTCTTCTTTGGTTTTGGAGTAAACCAAGATGTCGTCAACGAATACTACCACGAACTTGTCCAGATATGGTTTGAAGATTCTTTTCATCATGTCCATAAAAGCTGCTAGTGCATTGGTCAATCTAAAAGGCATGACCACAAATTCGAAGTGTCCGTACCTCATTCGGAATGCTGTTTTTGGGATGTCACTAGATTTGAGATCGATCTTTGAGAAGTATCGGGCTCCCTTTAATTGACCAAACAAATCTTCAATTCTTGGCAAATGGTACTTGTTCTTCACAGTTACTTCATTCAGCTTTTGGTAGTCGATGCATAGACGTAGAGATCTGTCTTTCTTTTTCACGAACAGAACCGATGCTCCCCAAGGTGATAAACTTGGCCGAATGAATGTAAGGCAAGCAACTCATCTAATTGCTTTCTCAGCTCCGTTAACTCAGTAGATGTCATACGATAAGTTGGTAATGCAATTGGGTTTGCTCCGGCCACTAGGTCTATGCTAAACTCTACTTCTCTCTTTGGAGGCAATCCGGGTATGTCTTGGAATACACATCCAAATTGGCATACAATCGATATTTGCTCCCATATTCCCCTCTCATCTATTGCCCATAAGTCTAAATATGCTAAGTGATTTAAAGTTTCAGATTTAGACCCTCTAACTATTACAATCTTACCCTCCGGTGATACAAAAGACACTATTCGGTTATGACAGTCTATTTGCACGTGATATGCAACTAGCCAATCCATACGCAAAATCACCTCAAATTCTGTCATGTTAAGTATAATTAGGTCAATTGGTAATGTGGACTCATCTACCATAACTAAGCAAGACTCACATACCTTCCCTATGTATGCTGAACCTCCGATCAGATTTGCTACAACAAGATTCCTTTCTAGGTCCTTCATAGGTAAACCTAAACAGTTCAGTAATGAATTTGCTATAAAGGAGTGCGACGCTCCCGTGTCAAACAAAACTTTGGCTGAGGAGTGAGAAATATGAACCGTACCTTCCATGACTTCCCCTTCTTATTGCTCTATGGCGTACACTCTAGCTTGTTGAGGTTGCTGCTGTGGAACTCCAGCCTTGATTCCCTTTGATGCTTGTGTTTGGGGTGCCGGCTTTGGATTCTGTTGATAGTGAAGCTTGGGTACAAGTTGTTGCTGCGAGAAAGTACTTGCTTGTGGGTTCTTAGGGAGTCGAATGTGATGTCCTAGTCTTCCACAATTGAAACACTTAATGCTAGGAAAGCCTTGAGTGCTAATTGGCCCTAGAGTCCTTTGTCACTTTTGCTGTTCGGACATGGTACCCGTGGAATTTCTAGCTCTTGAGTTGTTCTGCCCCAACCTTTGGTCTTGTAACTTCTTGAATTCTTGCATGTCCTTCTCCACCTTTCGAGTGCAATCGACCAGCTTGTGGTACTCCGTGAATTCTCTTACAATCAACCTACTGATGCTAGGCCTCCGTCCACCTTCAAACCTGAAAGTCTTCTTTTCCTCCTTGGCAACGGCATAGGTGGCGAATTGGGATAGCTCCATGAACTTTGCAGCGTGCTCCAGTACCGTCATGTTGCCATGCTCCAGCTTCATGAACTCCAATTCCTTCTCCTTCCTAACAATCTTGGGAAAGTACTCCAAATAAAATTGTACCTTGAATTGTGTCCATTTTATATAAACCAAGGGGTAGGACGTATGAATCATATTCCAAAAGCGGAGAGAGGAGATAAGGATTTATGGAGCAACATGGAGAGGAATTGCAGAAAATCAAAGGAGAAGAAGAAGAAGGTGTTCATCTCAACATCAATTCAAATACAAGGTAAGTATTTGGATTGAACTCTATTTTTAATATGAACTAGGTGCCTATGTTATATTCAATGAGTATGACCTAACATGACCTTAAAATCTATAAGAACATGATAAAAAAAATAAATTTCTAAATTGAATACCATGCAAGATCAAGGTAAGAATTGAAGAGTTTATTATTATGTAAATATTTGGTTTTCGTCGGAATTATATTTTAATATGTGTGTTTTGATTAAATTTTATCAAATAATGATTTTAAATTCCAAAAAAATTAAGTTTTATGGGTTTCCGAACCATCGGTCGACCCTTCGGTCAGCTAACAATTCAACCAATGGATTTCTGGGCTGGTCGGTTGACCCATTGGTCAAACGAAAGGTGAGCCGAACAGGGTTTTTATTTTTGGGTTGGTTTCTTGGTCTCTGACCAAGCAGCCGACCAGGGATCGGTCGACCGACAGTTCAAACATAATTGAAATTCTCAACCCCAATTCCACCCTGAATTATCTATGTCAAACACAGCCTAAGAGACATATCAACCTCAAATCGGCTTCCACCATTACCGGAGTAATCGATTTCCGATACTACCTTGTACACGTGGCATCCGTTTTCGAGACTGCCTTATACATGTGGCATCATGTAGTTAATGACATTGAAACAGCTGAAGTGAAATATCACAGATGATTTTCTTTCCCCATTGACCAATAAGACTTTGGTGAAAATCTCACTACCATGGTTTCCTACCATTTTCATAAAAAAAAAAATTATACACGCACACACACACACACACGCATATATATTATAATAACATAGTTAAAGAAAAATATAGCAGTATTTATCTAACATGCAAAAACTAATTCTCACATTCAATTTAATAATTCTAGTTCTTTTGTGCCTTTTCTTCGAAGGAGGGGCTTATTGTAAAATAAAAGAAATTGAAGGATTTATAGAAACTAAAGCAAGACATTAAATGCAAAAGACGACTAAATGTAGAAGGAAGAGATAAATTAAAATAAATAATAAGTTCATGATTCTTTTATTAATCAATTTTTATAAAGGAGTATAAAATTAATTTATTATATAAAATAAATTTCTTGATATCTATTATTATTTATAAATTTAAATTAAATATTGTAAAGGATGAAATAGTTTACTAAGGTCTAAAAGAGTATCACAATGACAAAAACTTATTGATAAAGATAACAATTGACCTATTTGACTTCTTTTCATTCAAAAATCCAAGGTATTTATAATTAAATTTTACTTTTATTATTTATTTATATTTTAAAAAATAATAATTGACATATTTGATTTCTTTATCAAGGGTATTATTATAATTATATTCAACTTTGAATAATATTTATTGATTTATATTTAACATAAATTTTAGGAGTATAATTTTTTTGAATTATTTTAACTTTAAGTCATTAAATAAAAGTCCAATATTCTTATGAGAATTTTTATACAAAATATCAAAATACATGTTTACCTTTTTAAGATATTTTAAATTGTTAAACAGAATTTTAAATCTTTTCATAATTATAATGACTACCATTTTAATAGCAAATATTTCAATGTTTAACTTTAATATAATTTCTCAAATTATATTCTTAAATCTTTTAATAGCACTTTATATATGTATATATATATATATATATATATATATATACAATATGTACTTTAAATCAAAATTTTAATACTTTCAATAATTTAAAATAATTATTATATTTAGAAATTTATTTTTCCAAAATTTATTTTTTAAAATTATTAATAATTATTTATTTTTATTTAAGTAAACTCTTCAAGCGATTTTAATATATTTCTATTTATTATGTTTCCTAATGTCATTATAAGTCTTTTATTGTTTATATAATGGTTTATGATTAATTCGATCAATATTGTTTTTTATTTTAAGTTATTAGTTTAAAAATAATACAATTTACTTTAGTAGTAATATATATGAATGTGTTTGTGAAATTAATTAATTTAGAACACCTATGTATTTTAATTTCGAAGACGAAATTCATTTATTGTGTGTTTAGTAGACCTTCATTTCCTTGTGGATCATATCATGGAACAGTGTAGTCATGGCCCGTTGCTAGGTTGCATCAGCATTCGTCAAACCAAAAGGCATGACCTTGTAAGAAAATGTGCCCCATGGTGTAATGAATGTTGTCTTCTCTCCGTCTTCCTTTTCCATCTTTATCTGATTGTATCCGGAGAATCTATCCATGAAGGAAAACATGGGATGTGTGGCTGAATTATCAACCAAGAAATCAATATGTGGCAAAGGGAAGTCATCTTTTGGGTTTGACCTATTCAGATCCCTGTAATTAGCGGACATCATGACCTTTCTGTCTTTCTTTGGAATAGGTACTATGTTGGCTAGCCATTCAGGGTATGAAGAAACCGCTAAGAAGCCTGCCTGAAATTGTTTTATAACCTCACCTTTGACCTTCAAAGTCCATTCTGGCTTGAGTCATCTCAATTTCTGCTTGATTGGTTTAGCATCTAACAACATTGGAAGTTGATGGACAACTAAGCTAGTATCTAATCCGGGCATGTCCTTGTAAGACCAAGCAAAAACATCTAGATAATCCTGCAAGCATTCAATCATTCTTTCCCTTTGTTCAGGAGTTAGTAGAGTTCCAATTTGCACAATTTTTGGGTCCTTTTTAGTTCTCAGATTTATGGATTCGCACTTCTAGATATTAGGTTGTACATTGCTCTCATATCGTTCCACAAGGTATTTGACTTCCTTAGAAACATCTTCTTCAATATTGGTCTCGTCTTCGATTTCCATGAGATCAAAGTTGAGCTCAATATCGAAGTCATATCCATTGAGGGATGAGTTACTCTGACTATCAGAATCTTTTTTATACACTTTTGGTTTAATTAAAAAATATAAACTACTACTTTCCTGAAAACGAAAAAATGATTTTTTGTGTTTTTTGTGGTTTTTCGTAACCTTTCTAAATTGCTTTTGCCGAAGTCGAAGATTCCTGTAAGTGTGGAACTTCGGCAAAAGTGGATACGTTCAGTGGCTTTTTTTTTTTGTGCAGCTGAGGAAACATGGATCCCTTAGGTTGCTCCAAAAGTAATTGGGTACGACTCCCAATTGTTAAGAGTATTTTTAGCAGTATAAATATATATCTACTTTGGAGTTCTCCACTCACTACTTTCACCAATTGCGAAGATATATTCAGCTCCTTTTGGACTATGATCCTTGGGATGCATCAGATCAAGTTCTCCTGGCTGAGGGACCTCCACCTGAGTTTGATCGATGTAAGTGGTCTCGTCCATGTCAGCTTTCATTTTCTTTGGTTGTGTTGCCTCATTCGTAGCAACCTCTTTCTCTAGCTCTTCAATTACTGTCGACATTTCTTTCTCGACAACCACAAAATAAGTGCATGGAATGCTATGGAGTGAATGCATGGACTACCATGGAATCCAATATATGGGATGCAATAAGATGAATGCATGAGATGCAATGGAATGAATGCGTGTATGCAATGGAATGAATGCATGAATGTTACTTATACTTCCTGGTAGTTATGCTCCTTCATAAGAAGAGTTTTTTCAACAATGATTTTTTTTCTCTTTTCCTTTTTTTTTTATTATGATGTAGTTGAAAGTAGCTCCTTATGTCCTGAAGAGCCTTCTTGGGGAGGGATGAAAATAACTTACTTCTCTAGGTCATAACGACCTTCTTGCAGAAGGATGAAAAAAAGAACTCACTTCCCTAGGTCATAAGACCTTCCTGAAGAAGGAGCATTGCTTCCCAAGGTCATAACAACCTTTTTAGAGAAGGATGAAAAAGAAAAAAATCACTTCCCTAGGTCATAAGACCTTCTTGGAGAAGGAGCATTGCTTCCCTAAGTCATAACGACCTTCTTGGAGAAGGATCCTCGCTTCCTTAAGTCATAACGACCTTCCTGAATAAGGATGAAAATAACTCACTTCCCTAGGTCATAAAGACCTTTTTGAAGAAGGACCTCGCTTCCCTAGGTCGTAACGACCTTCTTGGAGAAGGATCATCGCTTCCTTTGGTTATAACGACCATCCTGAAGAATGATGAAAATAACTCACTTTCGTAGGTCATAAAGACCTTCTTGGAGAAGGAGCCTTGCTTCCCTAGGTCATAACGACCTTCCTGGAGAAGGATGAAAAAAAAAGAAAGAAGAAAAACTCACTTCCCTAAGTCATAAAGACCTTCCTGGAGAAGGAGGTAAATGATCATTTGATGAAAACGAAAAAAACATCACTTCTCTAGGTCATAACGACGTTCCTGGAGAATGATGAAAATAACTCACTTCTCAAGGTCGTAAAGACCTTCCTGGAGAACGAGGTAGATAAATCATTTGATGAAAAAGCATCACTTCTCTAGGTCATAAAAACATTCCTAGATAATGATGAAAATAACTCACTTCTCTAGGTCATAAAGACCTTCCTGGAAAATGAGGCAAATTACCCATTGAGTGAAAATGAATCACTTCTCTAGGTCTTAAAGACAATCCTGGAGAAGGATGAAATAAACCTTTGAATCAAAATGACTCACTTCTCTATGCCGTAATCCTAGAGAAGGATAAAGTAATCCTTTGAATGAAAATGAATTACTTCTCTAGGTTGTAAAGACCATCCTGGAAAAAGAGAGAATAACCCTTTGAATAAAAATGAATCACTTCTCTAGGTCGTAAAGACCATCTGGAGAAGGATGAAGTGAGCATAACGGTTTCCTTAAGCATAAGGACTTCTTCAAAAGATGGATGAAACAATACCATTTCCCTAGGTTATGGAAAACCTTCTTGGGGAGTATGTAAGGTAAATATACTGGGTTTTTTTTTATTTTATTTTATAGAAAATCCTTGGAGGGATCATTGCTTGAGAATCTTATGCCAATAAAATGAAGAAATAATCATAAGACTTAAATTTGAGATACCCAAAACTCAGAATCAAATTATTTTCAAAACATGTATTCAAACTTTAAATCAGAAAATAAATCCATTACGTGAAGCAACTCTTGCATAACATTTCTCTTGCTAACTCAGTACATAGCCTCTTGATGTTCACAAGAGAAGGCAAAGGCCTTAAAAAACTCTTAGCGCATACCTAGGTTGATATAGAGATCAATGATGCATAGAAGACAACACAAAGTATCAATGACTCCATACAACTCTTTGAAATCATACGAAATCATGAGAACCCATTAAAAACAATGTAAAGTGCTACTTAATGCCCAATGCTCCTGAGACGATTTGAATGAATATACATCTAGATGAGCTTGCCCTAATATGATTGATGTTTAGTGCCTTCACTATATGATTAGGCCATGACTAAGGGACCATCCCTTTCATGAATTGCTTGGCATGGGTCTATGCCAACCCAAAATACATTGTCTTGAATTAATTGGGCCTTAAGCCCATGCTGGGTTCCATTCATGTACATGGTTTGACACATACTCATAGGATATACATATGGGCTCTAGATGTTATTTTGGACTAAGTGAGGTTCATGCATGTAAGTCCTAGGATATGAATAACTTGCTTCATGCAATATTATTTACAATGAAAGGCCAATGTATGTCCATCATCGGTTAAAATATAATGGATGGTAATATGGACTCATGAATATATGCCTTGACCCATGTAAACTTCATGTTGTTTACTTGACCAAGTGGACTTACATAGGTCAAAGGCCCATTGGGCTTTCATTATAAATAAGTAATGTATGACATGAATGTACATGTGATGGATCCAAGATGTATGTATGCATGTGATGAGATGATGTGCATCTTGCAAAATGAAATACTCAATATGGATCCATGGGTAACACTTAATCTAGAAGTATGGACCCATTGATGGGCCTTAGGCCCATGTGAACCTCACATGGCTTACCTCACTACATAGGGTTACATGGGTCTTGGGCCTCTTGGGTTTTATTTACATATGTATAAGAATCAAAAAATGCATATGAATGGGTACTAATGGGTATACCCACATAGGTATGACTCTAGACATGACGCATGGACTTGGCTTATAGGGTGCCCGTTAGTACACCACAATAAAAATAACAATTCAATCACAACCAATCCATCCTGTATTATTACAAAGGTACTTTCAAGGGTCAAATAAAATATATTTAATTTGCAAATGGGCCTTCACGGGCCAAAATTGACCTAATCTAATCTTGATTTCTTGATCCACGTGCCTTGATGATTATGGACCTCCATTTGGATCCATGGGTCCAAGCAGATCCAAATAGCTAGTTCCTGCAAAACATCATGGGTGAGCACCCATCCTAGATGCAACATAGGTCCTGGCCCCATGGGTAGAACTCTTTGTGCATGAATTGTGTCTTGGGTCATGGACCCAAACCATAAGGGTAGATTTTCCTAATAAGCCCAAACAGGGAACCCAAACTAGGGGTAACTCAAGCGATAGACATGGGCCATGGGCCGATTCATAATGGACTAAAACAGGCATGAAAATAAATTGGCTAAAGTGTCCTAACCATTCATTCATTTATATGGGGTTCAATAGGTGGTTTCATAGCTTCCTGAACCGTGGAGCGAACAGACGGTCAGGTGGATACTATCAGCCCCGCTTCCCAAGATAGAGCTGCTGAGTATACACATATCCGGGTTTAATTTTTAACTGGGTTAGGGGGAGTTCTACGCAATTGTTCATGAATGTGTGTGTGTGTGTGCAATAAGCCAATCCAACAAACCATAATGCATGCCAAACCACATAGTTTAATGAATAAATTAAAGCAAGTTAAATCAATCCATTCATCATAAGCCAATCAAACCAACCACTTTAAAAATTAAATAGGGCCATCACATAAGCCCAAATCAAGCTCAAATCAAGTCCTGCCAATGTTAGTGCAAATAATCCAAGACATAATATGAAATCAATCCTTTAAAACCAAGACATATGAATAATCCACACAAATCATATATAAATACAAAATTCCAATCAAGAGAAAATAAAATAAAAATAATAAACTAAACATCGTAAAAAAAATCTAAATTGGCCAATTAAAAGTGAACCATGACTCAAACCTGCAAGTCCTCAACAGCCACCAACCCCACGGTCGGGTGGACCCTAGGTCGATCAGGTAAATATGGAGTCGCCAACATCCAATGGATTAGAGATGTGAATGGTCATCTGTGATTTTAATAATTAATTTCAAAATTAAACCAAATATGAAGCTTAGGATGGTCTAACCAAATTTTGGGTAAGGAGGTTTATTTGAGAGAACGAGAAGGTGTTAGGCACCCGTTCTCTCTCGGTTCAATCGGTTACCCAGTTCAAGATTATTTGGCCAATTAATAAAAACTAAAATATACTAAAATGATTAAATGGTAAAATTAAAAAAAATGCACATAAAACTCATTACAAATCTACTCAAATACAACCATAGATTAATTAAATTCACAAAATAAAGCCATTCACACTATACCTTCAACTCTCATAATATCATGATAAAAAATAAACTAAAAAAATAAATTAAGATACCTGGAGCAACCCAAGTTTGGGTAGCTTCTGCAATCCCTTATGTGCCCTCCTTGGCATTGAGCTCCTTGAGGCTTGACTTGGAGGAGAAAAAGATCCATTTCCCTTTCTTTTCTTTTCTTTTTTTGTTGTCAAATGGGGCCTTAGGATAGAGATTTTTCTGGTTTTTCTTATTGGGTTTTTTTTTTGTTATTTTGATTTTTTCTGTGGGGCTTTGTAATGTATCTTTCTGGTTTTTTGTTTTGCAGTGAAGAAGACGAAGAAGAAACAGGGGAAGAAGAAGAAGAGGGGAAGAAAGAGAGGAGAGGGGAGGATGTGTGCTGGAGTGGTGCAAAGGGAAAGTGTGGGATGGTGGTGCAGATGGAGAAGTGCAGGTGATGTGGGAAGTGGTGGTGCGGCAGATGGTGCGGTTGTGGTTGGTGCGTGCGCGAGGTGGGATAAGACGAGAAGACACAGGAACAGCAAGCCTAGCAGGCAGGCAGACAACGTTGGGAGCAACGGTTTGGCCAGAAAAGAGAGAGGGAAGATAGGGTGGATGCAGAGGGAGAGAGAGAGTTTTGGTCGTGGGTCTCCTCGGGGACAAAGAGGAATGAGAGGGGAAAGCCGAGCTCTCCCTCTATTTATAAAAAAAAACTTGCTTTCTTTTTTTTTTTTTTCTTTTTGTTTTGAAATCAGAAGTTTTTCTCTTTTTTCTTTCTTTTGTTTGAATCCAAATTAGAAACCCTCCATTTCTTTGAGAAATTTCCTTTAGAATTTAGATACCCTTTTGAATTTAGAAACCTCCTTTTTGATTTGTTTGAGAATAGAAAACCCCTTTTCAGTTTGAATTTAAAAGCTTTTTTATAATTATTGTTTGGGGGATTTGTCACATGGCAATTTCTAAAATTAATTCTTTCTTATTTCTTGGAATTTGACACATGAAAAATATTTCTCAAATATTCTCTTATTTATTTTATTTCACTTTCCTCTCTAAAGTGTTCTTTTATTATTTTTTATCCCATTATATTTTTCTGCCATTTTTTGATAATTTTAAAAATACCAAAAATGACCCTTTGACTCCCGAACTCAAAATTTTACAAAATCACAATTTTTTTGAAGGTGTTTTAGTGTGGAATCCAAATTTGATGTCGGAAAAATATTTCGACCCTCGGATTTAGCTATCTTGGTCCAAACGACCGGATTCAGGGCAAAACAGTCATTTTTTCGAAAAGCTTCGAATTAGGCCAAGATTGTACTCATGGGAGAGCATTTTGGCTCAGGAATTCAAATTTGAGGTCGAAAATAGATTTAGGACTGAGATGAATCAGGTAGGGTTTACTAGGGGTATTTTGGTCATTTCACATGATTTTTGGGATTTTCAGAGAAGATAACAATGTGATTGAGGGTTGTTTGGAGATGATTGGGAGATAGGAAAAGCCAAGCTCAAGCCTCTAGGTGCTGAAAAGATCAAGAGAAAGTCGCTCTCGTGCAAATTGGGGTGTCTACAACACCCACAAGTCTTACACAGCATAGGCAAAGTTTTCTTGTCACCTGCGTGTTTCTCCATGAACAGAGTTGAGAAAGAAAGGTTTTGTACTATCTTGAAGAACGTGCAAGTTCCAGATGGTTATTCTTCAAGTATTGCAAGGTGTGTTAGTGTGAGAGACCGTAAAATATTTGGACTAAAGAGGCACGACTCCCATGTAATAATACAACAATTTTTGCCAATTGCTGTGAGAAGGTCACTGCCAAAAAATGCTAGTTCTATCATAAGAGAGTTGTGCAACTTCTTCCAAGAATTGTGTTCGAAAGCCTTTCGAGAGCAAGATTTGACCCGATTTGAGGAACGCATTCCCATTGCATTATGTCATTTGGAGAGGATATTCCCCCCTGCGCTCTTCGACGTTATGGTGCACTTGCCAATCCATC
>JAUPMG010251937.1:0-21838 GCA_031762675.1 Pachysandra terminalis | reverse complement strand
TTTAAACTCGTTTTTTTTTTTGAAAAAAAAAAAGTAAAAAAACGCGTTTTAAACGTTTTGTTGAAAAAAACGCGTTTTTTTGTTTACAGAACGTTTTAAACGGAGTTTTAAACGTTTATGCAATAAAACGCGTTTTTTTCAAAAAAACGTCGTTTTGCTAACAATGGTCTGGATAGCCAAGGACTGCCCATGAGTGGTCGATACCATCCGTGGATGGACCTTGTGAAAATAGACCTTAGAAACTGATGAAAACAGGTGTTTCCTAGGGCCCCGTCGACCGACCAGCTTGGTCCGGTCGACAAGTTGGGGTGTCTGGTCAATCCCGGTCGACCGACCCCCTATGTTAGTCGCATTGCAGTAGGTCACTGCTGTATATGACTTGCACCTACCTGGTCGACCAACCACTCTGGTCGGTCGACGGCTTGGGCATCCTGTTGATCCTGATCGACTGAGTGGCCCTCTCGGTTGCACAAACCCCAGTTTCGGGTTTGGCTGACCTTTGGTGGTCTAATCGACCAACTGGTTTGTCTGATCGATCAATTGGTTAACCCTGACGCACCGGTAGGCGCGGGCTATACAAATTTATAGTCAGTGAGAGTTCACCAGTCGACCGAACAAGACCATCGGTCGATAGGCAGGCGCGTTGTTATGCCCCAAATTTGAGATATGGAATCTGAAGGATTTCCAAGGGAATGACCTTTGGACCCAAACATTGGATGCGGCCAAACCATCTAAACCATACGATTAATTAATGGTCGAACGGAGCATAACTAAAATTTAAACCGTAACTCATAAAATTTAAACCGTAACTCCTTGAATGTACAACTAAACTAAATCTCCAACCAATATGATTCAAATACAACCAGTTCCCCAAAAGGGTCAAAACAATTAAGTCTAATACATAAAATCAAAACTAAATAAAATAGCATTGTTTATAAAGTCAACAGAAGCAACTACCATGTCCATCAAGCAATTCCCTTCAGGTCCAACCATCATTCTTAAGGATAACCTATTTCAAGTATGGGTGAACTTTGGAGGTTCAATAGGTAAATCCATGGAAACTACTCTAACCACTTTCACAATCATATAATAACACTCATATTCATGCAATTCCACATAATACATATATCTTAAAATCATTCTTATTAACATGTTTCATAACCATTCCCATGATAACACAATCATCATACACCACATTATTATCATCATAATACTAACATATTCTAATAATATATTTATAAACATGGCAATTCATAACTTTCTCACACACCATCATTCCAAAATCACAATCATATTAAACACAATTTTCATATAAACCAACATCCTCATGATCATAATCATTCTGAAACACTATCTCATAAACCAATAAACTCATGATCTTAATGTCACACCCCAAATCCGAGATATGGGATCTCGAAGATTTCAAGGGATTGACCTTCGGATCCAAAAAGGATGCGGCTATCAATTCCAACATATACATAACCAAACCCATGGTTCCATAGAGCATAACTAAACAAACCAGCAGAAATCTAATAAAAATTAAAACTAAATCCAATATCCAAAATTTCAACCATCATAAAAGAATTCAAATAAAACCAATTACTCAATCTAAGTGAAAGTCAACATTGTTCTTGCCCTCATGGGTAAAACCAAACCTAACAAAACTAAAATTCTCGGTTAACGACTCCATCCTCCTAGTGTTCCACAGTCTTATTCTCTGCCTGCTAGGGGTCACCCATCGTTTTCCACTTCATTCGGGGAGGTCACCTGTATCAACATAGGGATGAGCTTGGGAACTCAATAGGAAAATTCCATAGCACTACAATAAATACTTTCATTGACATATAATAAAAACAAGTTCATTCATGCAATTTTCCACAAAACACATAAGTAGTTCACTATCAAGGTTCTTATCATGCATATAGAAAATTCCACTTAAAAATGTCATATCACGATCTATAAGCATACATTATACAATCAATTCAATACAAGTTTTTTCATGACTTCCTCATGAATCATGCATAATTACACAACACACACTCATGATCCTCTCATGATACAATATATAATTTCCGTGGCCACCAACTTCCATGGCACCTTCAAGACAATGACAATCCCTTTGTCATTGGTCACACCATATATACCACATAAATAGCCACAACATAGATTACTTTACAACTCAGTTAGTAATTACTCATTAATCTACTTCTACTCATAATTACTAATAATCACATCCAATTATCATTTCACATAGGATACTCAAATTCACAATAAAGTCACACATGACTCGATGCAAATCATGCAAATGCACAGTATGATCATGCAGATGCTAACCAATCGATCGCATACAAATTACATGCAATGAAATATGATGCAATGCTTATGATGAATGAAATAATCCAAGAATGCAAGGGTGTTAGGCCAAGCCCAACCATGATGCCATCCACAGAACTGCTTAGAACACTGTCCGAAAACTGCCAATAAGACCAAGGCACAAACCATGAATCTCATTCACATCTCTGCTGATAACACTGTTCATAATTTGCCAATAAGACCAAGGCCCAACCATGAATACCACTCACATCTCTGCTGATAACACTATTCATAATCTGCCAATAAGACCAAGTCACTGTCAATATCAATTTCTTTTAGGGGATACAACCCAAGGTACAGGATGTCACCATTTTTTCGTTAGGCGACAATCCCAAGGCCGGAAATGTACCCTCTTTCCTTTTAGGGGATAATCCCAAGGTAGGAAATCCACGCTCTTTCGTTTTAGGGATAATCCCAAGGTAGGAAATCTACCATCTTTCCTTTCAAGGGATAATCTCAAGGCAGGAAATATGCCCTCTTTCCTTTCAGTGGATAATCCCAAGGTAGGAAATCCACCCTCTTTCCTTTCAAGGATAATCCCAAAGCAGAAAATATTCCCTATTTCCTTTCAGGGGATAATCCCAAGGTAGGAAATCCACCCTCTTTCATTTCAAGGGATAGTACCTTAGGCAGGAAATCTGCTATCTTTCCTTTTGGGATGTACCCTAGGTAGGAAATTCACCTTCACAAAAATAATCAACATACACATCTTGTGTCACATACAACTCAAGGATCACCAATGAGTACCTTTAGCATCACTCTAAAATAACACACCAATCAGAAGATATATTTATGTCACATATACATATAGCAATTTACTAAATTATGATCATTATACACCCTAACCTCATACCACATAGTTCATGACATGTTACAATCATTCAAAATCACACCAACATATAATATCACTCATACGTAGTCAGTTCATGTTGAAAACTAGGCAGTTTACATATTTTATTGCACAAAATATTGTACAGGCACTTCGCACACAAACCAAGACCACACACACTACAAGTATCACCATGGGGATTCCCATGAGGTTTCACCTCATTTGGAGCTCAGCAGGTGCTCGGTAGCTGTTGAGCTTCCTACCGAACTCCCTCGGTGGCTATCGAGCCTCAGTAGCTGGTCCCGAGCATTTGCCTTGCTTAGAAGGTGCTCGGTAGCTACCGAGCTTCTTACAGAGCAGGCAATATCAGCCCAGATTTAGGTTTTCTCTCTAGGGTTTCGTGCCCACACTTTCATATACCCAAATTTGACATATTTAAACATAAAAATCATGATTTACACTAATACAAACCAAGTTAACATGCCATATCAAAACCTAACTTTAATACATGCTTAAACATGATAAATTCACTAATCCTTCATGAATCAAAGTTCATAAACTAAGATTTCTTCCTATTTTCAGAATTCAACAATTATAGACATGATCTTCATACAACATGGAAAAATCATAGACTACTTGCTTAATTAAACCACATACAACCCATGACCCTATATGCATTATTCTATAGCTTTATCATATTCTATGAGCATGCCTACCACAGAACTAAGGAAATTCTTACCTCATGATCATGTACATCCGGATCTAGAAAATCATAATCATCATCCCTCTCCTCTAGCTTTTCCTGTCTCTTTAAAGCTTGCTTGATCAACCTCATTTCTTTCTTTTCTTCCAGATCAACCATGTGATTTCATGCTCAAGTCACTTTCTTCGCTTTCGCCTTCTTCTCTTTTGTCATCTTCTTTGTCACATCCCAGATCCTGTAGCACAAATCCCTAGGCGGGATGGCACAGATCTCAAGGTGACACCTTCGGGATCCATTTCTGGACCACATATTGCCATATCATTACCAAGACACAAGATGAAATAAACTTAATTTATTCATCAACACAGAGTTGCAGAAGCTAATACAATAATCCAAATTAATTAAACAAGTCAACCGGCTTCAGAAGAGCCTTACATCAGTATTTGAAAAAAACATAATCTCATATTTGAGTTTATTAAGACCAAGACGATAAATAAAACATGATAAGGTCCAAATCATGGAACAATAGCATACATCCATAAGTCCCGTTAAGTTAACTTCAACCTGCAACATAAAAGTTACGTGAGCTTTGAATGTCCAGTAAGCACGATCCTGTCATCGACTCCTCATTATATAACATGATGAAATAACCAACAAAACAACAAAATTGATTTAGAAGCATATGGCATGATAGTTTTTAATGTGAAATGAGTATGATGAGTGTATGTCAAACGAATTCTCTAATGTACGCTCAAACGATGACTACGAATGATATGTTATGAAATGTCTAATGGCAATGTATAGTGTTAAGTGTCCCTCATTAAAGCTTCTATAACACACAACAATTCGGGACAAAGGTCACCAGGAACAACCGGTAGCCCCCTCTTCATTCTGGGCGCTAACCCATGGTACAAAGGCCACCATGTATTGATTTCATAAGTGTACAATACTCAAGGTCCAACTGACCTTATGGAACCAACTATGATCCCATAACTTATTTCGTAGGACTTGCAACCTATAGATCTAGAAAACCTCTTAATATCCCCCTTTCGGGCACACTTAACATTTCACATAAACACAGTATGCATGCAGTATTAAATCGTAAGACCCAAATGATAGTATCCCTTGGAAACTATCCACACGCCTATACACGCAGATAATCCATTGGATTCCATCATTCACATCCTAGCATTATACAATCAATCTACTACTCACATAATCCAATACTTAAAGATTATTTATGATATAATCCCTCGGAAACTACCTAAGCGTCTATACACTTAGATAATCCGGTGGAGATCATCATTTATAGTCTAAGCTGAAGACCAATCAGAGTGTGTTCAGTAAGATCAACAAGTGTGAAGGGCATCAAAGCAGATTCTCTCAATTGGAACACATGCCCATGACCTTCCCTTGATCCCTATAATCACACTGTAAAATCCTAGACCAATCTGACCATCCAAACCCTCAAATTTATCCAAAATAGTCCCCTATCGGTAAGCTCGCCGGTGTTCCGATGTCTACCGATGGGTCAAGTCCTGTGGAAAAATCACTCCCTGTCGGTTGGCTTGCCGATGTACTGGTACACCTATCGAAGAAATTTTCTGTGTATTTGACTCCTTATCGGTATGCTTGGCAGTGTAGCGGCACCTACTGACGCATCCAGAATTCAATTTCATAAACGATCGGTAGGCTTTGTCGGTATACCGGCACACCTACCGATACTCATGAACAATCGTATATGTACATTTATCATGGTCATTCAAATCCAAACTCATATAATTTATTCCAAACATCATACGATGGAAAACAAGGAAAATAACCATGGAAAACAATATATTACCAACAAAACATGAAGATCACATATCACATGATTCACATACGTTTATCCTCAGAAATCAAAGATACAACATGATACACAATGATTAATCATACAGGATAGGTAACTTACTTGATTTTTGATGCAAGACACTAACCGAACTCTTCTCTCCTTGCTTCTCCTCTTCTTTTCTTCTTCTTTCTTCTTTTTCCTTTCTCTTTTAATCTCTCAATCTCACTCTTTCAATCTCTCAGTCTTTCTTTCTTAGTCTCTCAGTCACATCACTTCTCTTGTGACTGAAACAACATATGGAAGGTTAGAGAGGTATGGAGCCGTTCCCTCCATTCTCTCCCACTACCACCACGCTACAAGACACATTGACATGAATTATTCAACGCACGATTGTGCGTAATTTAATTGTTAAATTCACCCCTAATAATATTTATTTACACTAAGACCCCCAAGTTTAAGTATAAGTTACAAATCCACCCCTATGTTTAATTAACTCATAAATCTTTAAACACATGCCTAATATATCATGTAAAATAATAAATAAAGAGGAAAAATTCCCTTAAATGGATTTAGGTTATTACAAACCTATAGTATTCGCTCCTCTTCTTCTCTATTCTCTCTTCCTTTTCTTTCTTCCCTCTCAATCTTCTCATCTCCCACTACTCCCACTTTTCTTAACAGTATGGGTCTTTCCCTCCTTTTTTTGAATAATCCTATTCATGCAAGAATTCTAATTTGAATTCAAATTTAAATTAAATAAGTTAGCTAGGTTCTAATTACATATTTTACCCCTTTTAAATTCTTATTCCCTCCATCTCTAATCCCACTTGGTCCAAACGACCAACCCATGTCTTAAGCCATAAAGCCCAATTAAATTTGTATACATTTTTATTTTCTCCCTTATATTTTAATAATTTGCACATTAGTCCTTAATTTGACTATTTAATTATACTTTCAGGTTCCGGGTCACTAGACTTAATCATGTTGAAACACAACTCCTCATAAATCAATAACCTCATGATTTTAATCATACTGAAACACACTTCTCACAATCCACCAATCTCATAGTTCTCATTCATGATAACACACAATATTCAATCACCAACAACATTCCACATCACAGTCAAATAATCAATGAAGATTAACACTATGTATCAAACAGATACTGAAATGATAAATACATACAAGAATGCTAATGAGATGAATGGTATGATGCACAATGCTCATGATAGAGTGAAGATGGTGAAATGTATGCAAATGTGGGGTTGTTAGGCCTAGCCTAACCATGAAATCACTCTCACATCTTCTTCAGGTAGTTCTACCCAAGGAATGTGCCACAACACAACTAACCATTTCCTTTCAGGGATTGGGTACCCAAAGGTAGGAAAATCCTATAACATTTCCTTTTTGGGGACAAGTTAAACCATGATAGAAATCACCACATTTCTTTTAGGAGACATGTTAGCCCACGGTAGAACCACTACACATCCTTTTTGGGGACAAGTTAGTCCATGGTAGAAATCACCGTAAACAGACTCATACCAACACCACCCTATCTGACCCACCTAGGAGCTCTGAAGAACACACACACACACATAGATTACCAGACCCTCCTCACTTGGGAGTTCTAAAACAACATAGTGAACCTTCTAGGATCACCCTTAAAACTCATACACATAATACCTGGTCATAGGGAACCTCACACAAAACACATGTAATCCACACGCTAAACATATCCACAGTACAAAAACCTCATACATAATCATGTTACACATATGTCACACTCCACTTAATCCTGTAGACTACAACACATCAAAATAGGTCACAACAAACGAAAACAGAGGCAATTGAGTCCTTTTATTGCACAAACATACATACATACTTTCCTAAGCAAAACTAACATCATACTCAACCTGATCAGGCCAAGACTTAGCTACCCATCCAAGATGGGAGCTATTGGGCTTCAGTCAATGGGTTCGGTCAACCCTGGGGTCGACCGAAATCCTCGGTTCCTCATTTTCGGTCCCTCTCAACTTTGGGTGCTGGTCGAGAGAATTTGGACCCAATTTGTGATTTTTGGTCGGGGGTTCGGTCAACACAGGGTCAGACCAAAACTTATGGCAACCTAGAAAAATCCCCAAAAATCCTTTTAATTCGTACCAATCATATTTTATTCTAAAAATGAAATTAAACATTCAGAATCATGGTTTGAATCACGAATCCATTATCTCTAATATCGTACACATCAAACTTACCGATATGAACCAAATCATTCATTAGATCATCAAATCATCATACAAATCAAGTTAATATCACATATATAAATCCATACTCAATCTAATATATACAAATCAAATATCATATCTTAACATCCTATTCTCATGCAAATCCATCCTAGATCATCATATCTATTAAAATTGCTCTCATATTCCTATGAAAATGACTAGCATAATCACCAAGGAAAAACCCACTTCTCTTCCCAAGCTTTTTCTACAACTTTAGGAATTGGAAGATCACCACAATTATTTCCTAGCCTTCTTTTCCCTTTGCTCCTCTTCTTCTCTTTCTCCTCTTTTCTTCTTCTCCTCTTTTCTCTTTTCTCTCTATGGCTGAAACCCCATTTCAGATCTGGTTTTTCCCTCATTTTTTCCTCTTTTGGTCATGTGATTCAATCCATCAAACTTCCTCTCTAGACACATTCATAATTGGAAGGAGTTGTGGAAGTTAAGGGAACTTTCCCTCTATCTCTTTAGTTGCTGGAAAATTCAAATAAATAGGAAAAGGTCCATTTTAACCTTACCTCATTCCCTTGGGCCATATGACCAGCACATTTCCAATATACTTTACATGTTGGGCTCAAGGCCCTAATTTCCTGAAATTTATGAAATTACATAAGTTTCTCAATATTTTTACTTTTTATAATTAAGTCCTATTTTTTTAAATCGATACCTATGGTTCATTGTAATCCCTTTTCAAGTCGGTATTATTTAATTCATAATTAAATCAGGGTGAACATCCTACATGATAAGCACAATTCACAAGTGGTCTATTGGGCTTTCTCACCCTAAACCTTTTCCATAAGATTTTTAGCCCTCATATGCGTCATAATCATGATCACATAAAACATCATAACAGTCCATGCATCATCATGCCATTAAAACATTCAGAAATTCCCCAAAGATATCTGCACAGTTCAAACACCATGAAAACTTTTAGATCAGATAACTCAGTTGTAACCATCATTAATAAAATAAAACACATTTCAATCAAAAAATAAAAAGGTTTGGCGGGTCCTTTAGAAGATCCATCGGCGGACCGAGGATACTTTGGTAGGTGCCTTCAATCTAACAAGGCCTTTCAGCTACAAAACACTAGAACAAACCTCTGGTTCGTGGGCTGTCCACTCGGTCTATGGCACTTCTCGAGAACAGGCCTTTGGTCGGTACCTGTCGACCAAGACCAGAAAATCAGAATTTTGGGGTTTTTGTAAAACACCAAATATTATTGCTTGGATAAGATCTTACATAGTAATTTATCAATTTTTACACAACGATACATGTCACAATTCACTAGACACATCATAATACTCATGGATCACGTATCATCACTTTTAATTAAACCCATCATATAGAAACCAATTTCTAACTCACATAGATGAAAATCAACCATGTAGAGCATGTATCACAAACAAATATGTAAGATACAGTAAAGCTTAAAACAACATCAGAATAAACCTTATTGAAATTACTACTCACATAGATGAAATTACTGGGTTTCCTCCTAGTGTTGTTTAAAATGGGTTTTATTAATCGGAAAAGAAGCGTGTGGATTTTCTATTTTGAAACGATTTTAGTCCTTAGATCGACTTAGGTTTGTAGTTTGGATTGATTGAATAGTGTAAGATATTTGGAATTTAGGGTTTTGTGTTTAGTGTGGACATGAAGTGGATTTGGAAGGCCTTACGGTCGATCAAAGACCCCTTGGAAGCCCAATCGCAAACCCAGAAGTTTTGGGTTTTTGCACTATTCAATTGATCAAACGGGTTGTTCGGTCAATCAAAGTAAATTTTCGGTCAACCAAACACCAACTGAAGGATTCTCAGTTGGAATTCTAGGATCTATTACTATATTTGTCTGTAGGTTCTAGGTCAACCGATGGGAATGCTCGATCGACAGAGAGCAGGCTTCCAGTATAGCTATGTCTGTGTGGTCTCGGTCAAACAAAGGTAGGGTTCAGTCAAACAAAAGATCAACCCAGATTAGTGTAAATTTTCCTGTAGGTGCTCGGTCAATCGAAGTGAACCATCAATCAACCGAAGTACTTCTTCGGTCAACCGAAGGGTGACGAATTCAATTATGATTGGTTTGATTTGTTCTCTGTGTGTGGGTGGTTTGCACGTGTATATAGGTGCATGTGTAGACCTGAATGAGTGTGATTTACGTGATGAATAATTGAATATGATTTTGTTATGCATTATGTTTATGATTAGTATTATGTGTGATGTGAACATGAGATATGTGGGTAGTATGAATGTATGTGGATGTTGAGTGGAGTGGAATATGTTTATGATAATCATGAAGTATACTTGGATGCTAGAGATGATTATGCATATGTATATGGATGATGGTGTGAACGCAATGCATATGCAAGGTAAGAACTATGCATGGTGATTGTATGAAAGCATGACTAATGTTGTTTTTATTATGATGACATGCGTATATATGAATTGTTCACCCTAGGTTAATGTTAGGTGAATGCAGAGACCCGGATCAAAAAATTAAATATAATAATTAAATTGAGATTAATTAATGAAATAATTAATAGTGAGTTCTATAAGAATCAAATTGAATTTTCTTGAATTTATTAGTGTGCGACTATGAACTAATTAAGAGAATTGGGTTAAATTGTTAACAATATCTAAATTGGGGTTGATTTATAAGCTAATTAGATTAATGGGTGGTTTTTAAAACAAGAGTTTATGACTTGGGGTCTAAGTATAATTACACTAAGTTATAGGGAACCAGCTGTAATTTACAAATTTGCAATTCAAATTAAAAACGAGATGGGTTAGTGGGGGTGTCGTGGGTTGGGAAAGTGAGAGAGGAAAGAGATTGCTACAAGACTAGAGAAGAGATTTAGAAAGAAAAAGTAGAAACCCTAACCCTAGCTGTCACATTCTTGGAGAAGAAGAAGAGAAGAGGAGAAGAAGAATGAGAGAAAGGGAGAAGAAGTGTTTGCAAATTGGATCAAGCATACGGAAAGTTTCATTTTCTATATAATCCTTTTTGGAATATTGTGATGTTTTCCCGTTCTTGAATGCATATAGAGTAAATGATTATGAAAGAATGATTTTATTGTTTAAATTTAATGATTAATGAAGTATCGAGTTGTGTTTTATTCGACCGTCGATTTAATGGTGTTTATCCTTGTTCTTACGAGTTTCCAGATTGATCTATGTGAGGCTGGATGATATAAAATATATGTGATGTTTGATGAAGGTTTTATCCCTTGACCTGATTAAATTACGTTTGGCATGGTCTACATAGTGTAACTTTGTTGATATGATGCTTATTTATCATTAGAAATGATTTGGTATTCAATAGTGGAGTTTTGGAACCCAAACAAATACCCGGATCGTGGCCCATCGGTAGGCACAGGTAGACCGGTGAGCCTACCGACAAGGACTATTTTTAGGCCATTTTGACCCATCGGTAGGCACCGGTACATCGGTGAGCCTACCGATGGATCTTCTGAGTGGATTTTGGTTTGCAAATTGTGCCATATGACTTGGGGCAGGATCCATGGAATCAAAGCTTGATCTGAAGGCTTGAGCCTACCGGCGGGGAATCACTTTGATATTCAATGTGGTTGATATTCATCACTTCACTTGTGACTTGACTTGACTATGACTTGGGATTTTGACTCCAAGAATTTGGTGACTGGAATCATGGACTGTTAATATTGTCTTTGTTTGACTTGTCTTATAAACATGTGATCAACTATGTATTTATATTTGTGGAAAGGACACCCGTGATGGCATCCGGTGGATTATTCGTGTATATGGGCGCACAGATAGCTTTCGAAGGGTGTTATCACTGGCAATCCTACTGATATGTTGAAAATCTACCCGTGATGGAATCCAGCGGATTATTCTTGTTTATAGGCGCACGGATAGCTTCCGAAGGGTGTTAAACTAGAAATCCTACTGATATGTTGAACAGAATAGCTCGTGCTGTCAACTGGGCAGCGACTGATAGAGGTTTGTATTGAATTGCTCGTCCAGTCAACCGGGCAGCGACGGATAGAGGTTTGTATTGAATTTCTCGTCCAGTCAACCGGGCAACGACAGATAGAGGTTTGTATTGTATAGCTCGTCCGGTCAACCGCGGTCAACCGGTCAACGATAGATAAAGGTTTGAATAGAGATTCTTCGGTATGTTGATTTCAGATGAATTGGTTTAAAGAATTATGCCCTGTCAAACCAAACTATTATCATTACCTCTATTACTAAAAAGGACAATCCCCCATGTGAACTCCTTGGGTGTAAGTCCCTAAAATGAGATGGATGCTCCCATATGGACTCCTTTGGGACAACCCCCAGAAGCGATCGAGCAATAGCTACGGGAATTGAGCCTGGTAGGTTAAAAATCCTACAAAACCATGATGTACACGTGGGAGGTGAGGTTATGAGATATGCTGAGAGTGAGCAGTATACCAAGTACAAGTTACTTGGAAAATTGGTTGATCTCCGGAATTAGCATTCATTTGCATTCATTAGCATTAAAATTGCGTGTTGCATTGATCTTGTTTTTAATTATCATAATATTCATTCATTCATCATTCATCGTGTATTCTGCATCTCTTATGATATACTTCCTTTATTCTTGCTAGTTGTAATATTCATGTAATGATGTGGATAGTTGCTAAGACCTGAGACATGAACTAACAATTATGATTGTATCTCTCTCTGCTAATTGTATCATGTTATTGTTGTATGTGGTTTGGATTACAATGTTCCATAAGGATGGATGACAGATTTGACTCTTACTGGGCATTCCAAGCTCACGCAACATATTAATGTTGCAGGTTGAGATATGACGTGGAAGGACTTGGACTAGATGCTGCTTTCCCTTTTTATTTCAGATTTTAGAAAGATTATTATAAATTGCTTGTTGGACCATGTTGGGTGGAAATATGGACTTGATGGATTTATTTAATTACTTCATTATGATTTGTAGGCTCTTCTAAAGCCATGGGTTTTAATTTAATTTATATATTTTGCTTTCACACTCTGATGATTTGTAATAAAGGTTAATATTACTTTTATTGTCAGTGTTTTGTTTGGTGATCCACGTTCCATGGTAGGGAACCCGAAGGTCTCACCTCGTGATCCATGTCAACCCACATTAGGATTCATGTCACGGGATCCGAGGCGTGACAGTGAAGGACTTTGGCAGGGGCATTAGAGATGTCATACCACTGGGAATTAGCTTCAGTTAATAGAGTTATTACGGGTTAATAGATGTAATGACTAATGATAAGTAGGGGTTTAATAACTAAGCTTAGGTGACCCTTGTAGTACAAATCTGCCTCGTTACGGATGATCAGATACACTTGGGCTGTCTGTCAACTATGAATTGAATAAAATGATATTTGGCAATGTCTCTTATCAGGGAATTTGGGTTTACCTTAAGTGGGATCCGTGGGTTTGATCCCCTAAAGAATGAAATAGGTTGGGTGATTGTGACCCGTGGGTTGTAAGTCTCTAGAACTGCGTTAAGCACGTAGATTGGTGATGGTCTTATCCAACTGATGTAGAATGGGATTCGGGAGGCGTTCGATTCTTACCTGAAATTTGGATGGTCATTGATCTGAATGTTATCCGTAAGTCTGTGATAGGGATTTGAGTCAACTCATTTGATAAGAGCATCTCTAATGTCCTGTTATGCATGGTTATATTATATGGATTCTTGCATGTGCATATCATTAAAACATAAAATGATCTAACTGAAAGCACAATGTTTATGTTTGTAAAAAACCATTAGGCATCCTAAAGCCCAAGTCCCAATGGGGGCTAGAGAAGATGAGTAGGTTGGCGTGTGTATGCACTGTGTGAATTTAATCATGGTAAGCAATAGGTGCAAGACTCACACATACCAGAACAAACATGTGGAAGATTTAATTATAAGATACATCATGCAATTTTCGTATGCATACACACTAATGTTCCATCTAATCCAAATCAAGCAAAGACCATATATGAAAATAGGCATGGAAGCATAATATGATCAATGCAAGCAAGTATAAGCTATAACTAAAATATATAATTATCAATTCAAGCATAGTCTATACATGCCTAGGATGGACCCCATAAAGATAGGAATGGAGCACAGGTTCGTCCAAGGCAATGTGTAGACAAGATAAGAAAATAAGCATAATAAACAATCAAGTCTACACAAGCAAGGGTATCTCAAGATAGACTATATAAATATAAGAAAGAGAATGAAGGGCAAGAGTCTACAAGAGAAAAATGTACCAACCTAGACATATACAATAAAGACAATGTAACTAATCCAGTTTAGTCATCAAAAGGTACAACCCATAGGAATGTAGCTGAAACCACTAAAATGGTGATTAAGACATAACATAAAAGATGCAATCAGTCCTCATCGTCACTCAAGGGAAGAGTCTGTAGAACGGCATATCCAGCACTCCTACAACCCACAGAGATATTAGACAGCATCTTCTTGGATTGATGAACATTCCTCTCCATCTTTGACATTTTGTGATTGATACTACGAACACTCGAAGCCAGAGATAGTAAAGTATAATTTGTCGAGTCAGACTGTCCATGACTAATGGAATCCGCTTCCTGCTCCTCATCTTCCCCAGCTTCATCAACATCAGATGCACCCTATATTCAGAACTTCACAGGATCAAGGTTCATCATGGTAAGATTAGCCTTGGAGAAAGGAAAAGATGATATAAGAATAACTCTAGGCGGATCCACCAAACTAGCAAACCTTTCCAACTGGGTTAGGAGAAAGCCAAAAGGACATGCACTCATATTAGGAGTACGGAAGAATGAAATAATGGTATGATAGATAAGAGAAGGGAGGCAGAGAGGAACTCTGGTCACAACCCAGAATAGAACTGTGATCATGTAATGTGATATCACAGACTTATTCCCATTGCTAGGACAAACATTCAAAGTGAAAAAAGCTATGCACAATCCTATATTCGGGTTTTAGACAAGGAACATTTAATGTCACATCCCACTCCTAGGGTAAACCTATCTGAGGTTCCCGCTAGAAATTGGAAAGGTAACTCTCACCCCCTCAACAGGAGGTGGCAAACCAGTGAATAACAAGAGACGATAATTAAGCATAATCTAATTTTTAGATATACTATACCGGGATCCTTACTAACCAAATTATGATGTATATGCATCCTACCTGAAGCCCATTAGCATTATCCTCTAAGTAATTCAAACCTGAAAAATATATATATCAACAAGGGTGAGTTTGGAAGCTCGTGAGTAAACCCGTAATACCTAGGTATTTACTTAGAAACACAGGTCAATGACATAAATATGAATATCATATAGGTGACTTATAAAAATTCATTTTTTGATCCTTAACATTTATATGTCGCAGTTCTTAACATTTATATGTTTCAATTCTTAACATTTATATGTTTCAGTTCTTAACATTCAAATCACAACAGATCACACATAATGCAGTTTACTCTTCCATGAAGTGAAACATATAAATTGAATTGGGTTGAGAGAGAGAATTAATCGTGCAAGTCATTAGTTGTAGGATTAAGAGGGGTAGTTTCGTAATTCACATTGTAGTTTGAATTTCAAAAGGATTCACTGTGGGAAAGTTTCCTAATTTATTGGGTTAAGTGTGTGGAAGGTTTAGAAGAGGTTAGATAGGAATTTGGGTTAATTAGGAAGCCTAATAAGTGAGGGTTAGGGTTAAGGACGTGAATAGTGTTTGGAGATTGGAAAACTAGGGTTTGGGGCTTAAGAATAGAAGAGAAGAGAATAAGGAAAAGAAAGAGAAGGGATACTAAGACCAGATCTGAGAAAGGGAGAAGAGGCAAGGAACGAAGGAAGGAGAAACAAAATACACATATCGAATATCAAATCACGGGTAAGTTGTGTTGATGGTGTAATTCGATTATGAATTTGAGATTTTTGGTGTTTATGCTTTGTTTTTATGATTTAAGCGAATATGATGTTAACCATGATTAGATCCTTGTTAATATGTATTTTTATGATGATTTCTATCCTAGAATATGTTTAGTGTGTTTTATGTTTGGTTTTATGTGTTTTTGAATCGATTAGAATACATGGGGTAGAGTTTAGCAAACCCAGAATTCGGCACTGTCGACAGGGTTCAGTCCACCGACCACCCCACCGACAGAGAGGTGTTTTTAGACCAATTCTGCTATTTGGTAGGCATCAGTCCACCGATGACCTTACCGAATAGCTGTTAAATACACAGAGGATTCGGTCCACTGACCACCCTACCGACGAACTGATATATTGCACAGTAAAGAGGATTTTTGTGGATTCCTTGGGTGGATGGTTAAGGACTTCGGCCATTAGTTGTTGTTGAGTTTCAGAAGCTAATTTTGACCTGAAGGCATCTAGCCTACCTGCGAGGAGTCAAACTAGGTGTTTCGAAGTTGTTGTTGTGACCATCATCCCACCCTAGGTCTGACATGGACGTGACATAGAAATGATTTGGATTACTGATTTATGATCATTGTGGTGTGATAACTGATAGGAGGCTTATGATGGTTGGAAATCGGATTATCCATGTGTATGGGTGCGTGGATAGTTTCCGTTGTCTATCCTCATTTGAAATCCTAATTTAATGCATAACATGCTAGACTGAGGGTGAATGATAAGTAAACCGGGAGGTAGAAATCTACGGAGAAACAAAGAAAAGCCTACAGAGGGTTGACTACACCCGAGGGGTGAAAGGGCCCACTTAAATAATGATAGGATGCTTGCGAGATCCTATACAGGTTCGCTATTTATCGAGTATGGTACATCATAAATTAGTATATGGTGGACTTCATACCATGGGTTAGCGTCCGGAATGAAGATGAGGCTTCTGGCAGCCCCTAGGACGATGTCCTGAATTGGTTTTGGTTGAGAAGCTTCGTGTTAAGGTTCACTTATCAGGATACGTTAGTTTGGTTCATTCACCTTGCATTTTCATAACGATTGCTTGTTCTCATTGCATTCACTATAGGTCATGTGATTGAATCATTCATTCCATTTCATCTCATTTTAAAACACTCTTTTTGTATTATGATTATTGTTGTACAAACCCCTTTGATCTGATTTCCATAAGAGGACGGGTAACTGTCATACGCTTACTGGGCATTCAATGTCTCACGCAACTTCTCATGTTGCCGGATGGGAGGAGTAACTGCTATGTTAGATGTATTGCTGTTGTTGCTGCTATTGCTTGGCTTAGATAATGATTTGAATTGGTTATTGGATTTTGTACTCCCAAGGGAGTTTAGTTGTAATAAACTTAATTTGAGATTGGCATACTTATAGGGATTTTATCAGACCTTCGAGGATCTTGGCTCAGTTGTAGCCTAAGATCATTGGATTTCTTATAAGCTTTCATTTTTATTTTACTTGATGTTAGATTTCCACACTCTGATCACTTATTAAATAAAGGTAAGTTATTAATTTTATTTCTCACTTGTGTTTTGGTAGCAATCCGCGGTCCATGCGTGGATCCCGAAGGTCTCACCTCGAGATCTGTGTGATTCCTTATTAGGATTCGTGCCACGAGATCTGGGGCGTGACATATGTACACACTAGATCAGTTACTGTTCCAGCCATGTTGCCCCTAACTACATTGGGTCTTGAAAGACTACAAGACCAGAGATAGAATTTCTTTGTCACATCCACCAATGTTCTGGCCACTCCATGGGCCACTCTTGGGCTACAGGAAACTCAGTAGATTCTACATGCACATCGCAGTTTTAGGGCCTTTCAACCCATGGGGTTCTCTCATCCCACCATTATTTTTTATCTCGGGTCATAACCGGGGCACCGCTCAGGACTTCCCCTGTGATATGTACCAATCGCCACCTATCAATAATTTTATTATTTAAATTAAATTAAGCATCTTGGACATCTATGGTCGTCACTCTTATCTTTCCCACTATAAGGCGTATCATCATTACCAACATTTACTCAATTACTCATTTTAGAGTTTCAGTTTTCAATTGGTCATCCTGACCGAAAAGGCACAATGCAATGACATTCCTATTCACTTAACTTTAACTAATGCAATAAATAGAAAGCATTCCATACAAAAGCATTCACAAACATTCACTTCAACATAAATCATGGATTTGCACTTCCATGTTACAGCATATCTTGATATCATTCATAAGTTCCCCATTTTCACATATCATGCTCATTCATTATAATATAAGCAACTAGGATCAAACATATCCTAATTCTCATACCATTATACGTCTTACTTCATTACAATGTCTTATGCACAATCTTAAACATGTATATCATTTCATCATTCTTTTACTCTATCTTAATAGAATAGTCATTCACATTACAATTCTAGTGACTCAATATAATCAAGGTCATTATCTACCTCTCATCACCATGTCTTATGCATATTCTTAAGCATGTACATCATTTAATCTATCATAATAACATAGTTATTCACATCACAATTCTAATGATTCAATATGACCAAGGTCATTACTTACCTTGCAAAACATCTATTGCATATATATATATATATATCAGAGCATGCATCAAACTAAGATTAATTCATACAAACACTTAGGATGAATTCACTCATCCGACTAGAATTAGATTTCGCATCCAACCAACTAGAATCAAATCACAAATCCAACTAGAATTAGTCCACACATCCAATTAGGATCAGTTCACATTTCCCACTAGGATCAGTTCTCATACTCATTAATACAGTTTACATATCCTTTTAGAATCAATTCATACAATCAACTAAGAATAATTCACATATTCATCTAGCAGCAGTTCATATAATCTTCTAAAGTCAATACACATTCATTTAGCATCAGTTCATTTAATCATCTGAAGTCAATTCGCATATTCTTTTAGCATTCATTATCATTCCATCTCAAATTAATTCACAACCTGATCTAGGATTAATGTACATATTCATCTAAGGTCAATTCACATCCTTCTAGGATCAATCCATACATTCGACAAGTATTCAGCTTTTCCCACAAGTAATTTCCATTGTTTACTCAACGTATCTAATACATAATTTCATGCGTATTCATCCCTAAACAATCAGGTGAGTTTTCCATGTGTCAAGATAAACAACAATAATATCTTTGGCCTAAGTCATCTTAACTTCTTTCTTTACTTCTTAATTCATCCTTCGAAAACCAACCACAATATCTATTTCAGCTTTTTGCTTAACATCTCTAGATTGGATTCCATTATGGTCAACATATCAAATTAGAGGGTCTAGACTTGTATCTAAACTCATTTCACATCTCAACTAGGATATAGGATTCCCTACTATGGTAGGTGGCTCCACTGGCACACTGATAGTACACCATTGGTGGTCAATTATCTCCAAATTTAAAACACTTTCACCATGTACTTCTATTGATTCCCTTCATGTTAATCATACCAAAATTTCAAAGGTTCTATGTGGTCGGTGGCTGCGCCGGTGGGGTGTCAGTATACCGGTGAAACTAAAAATGGTCCCACTCAGGTGGCATCAAGTTCATTAGTTTTCGAATGATGTATCCATACATAATCTATAGTTGCTTTATTTTCACATTTTGGCTGTGGGGGGGGGGGGGGGGTGACGGTATACCCGCGAAACCAAAAGTGGTCAAAATCATTTGGCACCAAGCCTATTGGACTCTCAAGGACATGAGCATGCACAAACTAAATTCACATCTCAATCATAATTGGTCCGGGGCTGTGGTCGGTGGCCCCATTGGGTTCTGCCGGTACCCTCGTCGGGTCTACCCCAGCCCTTCAGCATACCTTGAGAAATTTAGAAACAGTCACTGTTATGGGAACCCGACGGTATACCTGTGGGTCCACCAATGGTCGCGAACCCATATTTTTCCCTTTTGATTATTTGCCATTTGCCTTAGATTTTTGGTTGGTTCTTAATTGGAACATAATTCCTTAACACAACTCATCATTTTATGAAGATTTCTTATACACATAAGGCCACTTATTCATAATATTCATATTTAGTATTAGAAACCCATCTTTTGTCATTGCCTTAATTTCAGAACACAACATCAACACTCCATACATAACATAGTTTGATTCCTACTTGTTCTCATCGCATTTAGAGATTAAATTGTTGTACATAGTATTGGTATAGTGGTTTTTGCCCAAATACCCCTGAATTGAAAGTTCACTCACCTTAGAAATTGATGGAGCTATGGATTCTTCTTGTTTTCTGATGCTTAAGCTTGCTCCTCATGCCCTAGAGCTGGCCTCCATGTTCTCCCACGAAAATTTAGGGTTTTCTCCAATCATAAGGTGTATTTATACCTCCTATTAAGTTTATAGTCTGTTTGGTTGGACTCTTAGTGGTCCCACTTAAGTTTAAACCAACCGATTAGGTTAGCCCATTGGGTCTGACTCGTCTTATTGTTTCTTAATAACTTTTATGTTTCTACAACTGCAAATAAACTTTTAAAGAGGTTAATCATGCAATGTCTCACTCTCTTCTAGGTGAAATTACACTATAAACATTTTCCATTTTGGAAAATTACCAAAATACCGTTAATCTAGAATTTAAAATTTTTCAGGTCCTTACAATCTACCCTCATTAAAAGAATTTTGTCCCCGAAATTCAATAAGGTTTCAGTTTTTAAAGTTAGGGACAATTACTTTCAAACATTTGAAATCACATCATCCACACCATGGTATATCATCCATCCCATTTCTAGCATCCTCACTATCATAAAACAACTATTCAATTATATTATAGTGAAATTAAATAGTTAATTACCATATGAGGTTTTCAACCAGTATGTCATGGTTCCATCCAACTGCTAATCATAATAATTCATACATGCCATCAATCAAACACTTCACACTTATATTTAATTTGAAAATCAACTCTTCATACCATATTGTGACTTCTATCGCACAACACCTTAATTTACAACCATTAGAATTCAAGGTAATTATGTAAATTACCATAACACTAATATTTTTATTAGGGATTTAAATTTCATAATTCCACTTTCCTTTCATTTCTATCATATTGCTCTAGGTTTTGTTCAAGTCACTTATCATTTATTCTTAAGAATTAGATTTTGTCAAAAGTTCCCTTTTGGGAATTAATCATTATAATTAAATTATAATGTGTCGTTTATCCTTCATCATAATTATGCTAACACACCTTCCTTTTCATAAATTCTAGGTTTAATGCATTTGCAACTACATTGTCCCAGATTTATAGAGGTACTTGGTCAATGTTAGGGTTTTAAATAATCATATAGGTTTTAGCAATCAACATCTTGCAAGCCTTTGGTTGTCATGTCCCACTGGACTTTCCAACCCAATATACTCACCATTCATCACATCCTTAATATTCAATCCTTGGACCTTCAGGAATAGTGCGCCTCATATCCGTCAGTGTCTTTCAGAAACTATTCCTTAAGGAAGTACAATCAGAAAATAATTCTCACTATCATCCTTACATATCTATTCCCTTACTTACATCACCCATGATATCCTGTTGGTGTTCTTTATAATCCTACTACTCTTATTTCTTCTCACTTACTTTTCACCTTGTTTCCGCCAAGATGGATGTGACTAATATCCTAATTTGAGCACATTGTGCAAAGCCAATAAAGGATACCATCATGGCTCATGATATGGTTGTGATCATTGACTTGTCCTTGAGGAACTAAGTGTTATTTTCACCCAAAGTGGATAGGCCTTGTATGGGGGCCCCAAGAGACTTGTGATAATATGATAGGTGAGGGAGTTCACTTCCTAATATTTGAATCATAAGAGTCAACTTCTATTAGTAGATCGGATAATGTATGG
>JAUPMG010251875.1:0-21843 GCA_031762675.1 Pachysandra terminalis | reverse complement strand
ATGGATCCCGAAGGTCGCGTCTCGTGATTCGTGCCATCCCACCTAGGGATCGGGGTTACGGGTTCGGGGCGTGACAACACTGTATAAATATAAAGGTCTATCAGGCTTGGGCCAAAAAAGATCGTTGTTTGCGCTTTACTATGCTGAGCAACATGCACAATGATCTTATTGACAAATTTAAGGACTATAAGACTACATAAGAAATATGAAATGCACTGAAACTCTCGTTAGTATCTCAACTACCTGATGGCATGTGTTGGTGATGAAATTTGAGACATACAAGACCGATCCCAACATCAGTATGGTTGAGCATCTTAGGGAGATGTCGTTTATGATATGTAATCTGAAAGCCGTTGGCAATAGCCTGACTGATGTGCATCAGATTCTAGTTTTCCTGAGATCCCTACTTGATTCGTGGGAGCACATGAAGCTCACTATGACGCACAATGAGAATATTAAAACGTTCATTAATATGGCGCGTCATCTTGAGCTCGACACAAAGTGTCAGTCTGCGAGATCTAATAGAATTGCACTTTTGGTCGAACCAGAAAAGCGCAAGACATCCAGGGGTAAGCAAGGGTAAGGTGTCCCAACTAGGAGATACAAATGAGAAAACGCTAAGGCAGGCACATGTACCAAGCGCCCTCGAGGGAAGCATAGAGGAAAGATACATGTCCAAAGTGATTTGTAGCTGTGACATGTTCAGACATTTTTCTCGTGACTACACTGAGCATAAGAATGTACAAACTAACCCAATCTCTAGCATATGTTACATGGTTTGCACTTAGATATAGATTGCTCATTCCAGTTCTGATTGGATTGTGGATTCAGCAGCAAGCAGACTCATAGCCAGATATCGAGATGGGTTTGTCGACTACAGGCAGATACTAGTAGGGAGTCAGAAGGTATACATAGGGTACAATACTAGCGTGGATCTGCTAGGAGTTAGCACGTACCTACTGAAGACACGAGAGACTCACGCACTAATGCTTCATGACGTACTCTATGCACATGGCGTTCGACGTAAAGTTGCTTAGACTAGGCTTTTCAGTTGAGATTGTGTTTCTATTTCTTTAGAGTTAGTTTTATATAGCACAAGGTTTATTCCTAATGGGTTGTTCAAGATGGATATTGATTATTTAAGTAATGAAAATTTGATTTCTTATTTGACTTCCAATAATGATGATGTTATTATTCCTGATTCATTGAGATGGCATACTTGACTAGGACACATATGGCTAGAGAGGATGAACAGATTGGCTCGAGCAGATCCACTAGGATCGCTCACTAAGGTGCAGTTACGTGTGTGTGAGCAATATTTGGCTAGTAAGTTATGTAGGAAATCATTTGGTAAGGTAGTGAGAGCGTAAATTCTTTTAGAGTTAGTCCATTCTGACATCTGTGGACCAATAAATATCAGGACCCGACACGGAGAGTCCTATTTCATCACATTTATAGATGATTACATGCGAGATAGTTGTGTATTTGATTTCCCACAAATCAGAAGCATTAGATTGTTTTAGATGTTTCGTGGCTGAAGTCGAGAACCTGTTGGATAGACACATTAAGTGTCTCTGTACTGATAGAGGATGCGAGTATTTATCGAATTTATTCCTAGAGTTGTGAAAAGAAAAATGAATCTGTAGGCAATTGACGATCCCTAGTATACCTCAGCAAAATAGTGTTGCAGAGAGAATGAAGTGCACTTTATTAGACATGGTGACGTCGATGGTGGCGCATGCAAACCTAACAATTAGCTTTTGGGGATACATACTAATGACTACAGCCTACATCCTAAACCGTGTCCATACGAAGTCAGTTCCTAGCACACCATCCCAATTATGAAAAGGCAGAGTGCCTAACTTTACTCACATGAGACCATGGGGATCGGCAGGTCATGTTCATGTGCCTTCCCACCAGATGGAAAATCTAGACAAAAGGGTCGTTAAGTTCATATTTGTTAGATACTCGGTGCACTCTAAGGGTTGCGTCTTTATTCGTGAAAAGAACAACTAGGATCTAACACATATCGAGTCACGTGATATGGATTTCATCAAGGATAATTTTTCAAGTAGGAAGAGATTAGGGATGAATCTAAAGCTCTTCGAGATGAAATAAACAGAGTTGGGATCAGCGAAGACCATCCCATAATCAAACACTATTGAGAACGTAGGTTCTTAGAAGGATCCGACAGATTCTAGGGATGTTGAGGATAGTGGGAATAGATTACCACCTAGTGGGAGTGTCCCTGTGGACATGAGTAGTCGTGGACATATTCCTCATCGTCATTTTACATTTGAGAGTGAGTCGTTCATGATTGTCACACTAGATGATGATGAGCTTGGTTCATACCAGAAGGCGTTATCATCACCTTCTTCGCAAAAGTAGATGACTACTATGCAAGATGAAATGACTTCTATGGAGAATAACCAAGTTTGGGGACTTATTGATCTTTCTCCTAGACGCAATACCATTGGAATTAAGTGGGTTCTAAAGGTCAAGCACAAAGCAAAGGGCAATGTAGAGATATATAAGGCTCATCTCGGGTTGAAACGTTACACCTAGAGAGAGGGTGTTGACTATGAGGAGATATTCGGAACAGTAGTGAGAGTTGTCTCCATTCGTCTCATTCTAGCTATTGTAGCAAATTTATACTAGGAACTCTACCAAATGGATATCAAAACTGCGTATCTCAATGGAGAACTGGATGAGGAGATCTATATGGATCAGCTAGAGGTTTTTGTGGTTGAGAGGCATGAGCACAAAGTTTGCAGACTCAAACACTCCATATACATCCTAAAACAGTCATCCATATAGTGGTATCTTTGATTCCATTGATCCATTATAGATTTTAGCTTTACGAAGATTGATGAAGACCACTGTGTGTATGTTAGACACCATAGGAATCGCACTAAGAGGCTTCTTTATTTGTGCTAAGAGACTTACATAAAGAAGGTACTTGAGTATTTCAGAATGCACGATGATAAATCCAATGTCACTCCTATCAAGAATGGTGGTGCTTTATTAAATCTTGGCCTTTGTCCACAAATAGAGGAAGAGAATGAACATATGCCTTGTGCTCCCTAAGCTAGTGCTATAGGAAGTCTGATGTATACTATGATGTCTACCCGACCCGATATTAGTTTCGTGGTTTGTTTAGTCAGTCGTTTTCAAAGTAACCTAGGGCATACTCATTGGAAGGCAGTGAAACCTATTCTTCAATACCTACGTGGGACAACAGATTACATGCTTTGCTTTCAAGGAGCAGAATTGCATCTACAAGGCTACAACCATGCAAATTAGGCAGGTGATATAGACGATCAAGTCGACATCAAGATACACATTCTTGCTAGGTGACGAGGTCATCTCTTGGAGTAGCAAGAAGCAAGTATGTGTCGCGTTGTCCCCCATAGAGTCGGAGTGCATAGCTTCTTGTGCAACATCCAGGAGACCGTATGGTTGAGGCAATTCTAATAGGATCTTGGATTCTTTTGAGCAAGCGTAGGGCCTATCACTATTTACTGTGATAGCATGGCAATATTAGCCAATGCAAAAGACCCCAAATATCATGATAGGACGAAGCACATCGACATCGGCTGTCATTACATTGGAGATAGAGTTGCAAATGGAGACTGTCCCTTACACATCTCCCTACTCAGCAAATGATAGCTGATCCTATGACTAAACCCATAGCTAGACAAGCTTTATGGTTCATGTCAAAGAGAAGGGATTAAGTAGATTATGATTTGTGTTAGGCGATACACTCTTTATTTACATTTTGATATGTAGACATCTTATATTACATATTTCAAGCGTGATAAATTAATAGAGTTTATTTTTCATGAGGCATGAAACTGTGTATTACATGCACACGTTATACACATTACCTCCATATTATGAGGATAAGGATATGATGTCACCAGGCTAGTGGTCGACTTGTCACACAGCGACCAACCCTAGCGCGTGGATTGCGAGCAGGATGAGACATTTAGAGAACTTGTGCCATCAGAGGCATTCATACGATTCTATGAGTTATATGTCGCCCTGGTAGAGTCAAGATGATATTCCTTTGGGAATCGAATTTTTCCTGAAGAAGCCAAATATGAGACTTTAATCAAGGTGCTTAAGAGTTGTGACTTGGATTAAGGAGCTCAGGTCAGACGCATGGATTGCGACTAGACTCAGGTTTGTACGGTGATGGAGGTTTATATACTCTTGGCTGGGCCCAAAGCTCCACCGTAACATGTGTTGCATACGACATGTACTAGTAGCGACGTTTCCTTTGAAAGCAACTGAATTGATCTCTATTTCCTTACTGTGTAAACTCTTGATGATCCTTGTGAGGAACAACTTGTGCCCTTCTTTATCTTTGATCATGTCGTGAATTCAAACCAGATGATCACTACTCTAGCATTTTTTCCTACGACCATAGATTATATGGTTTGGAGGGGTTTGAGTAGGAAAGCAGTTAGGTCGAAGCTAAATGGAATAAGCCTTAGGAAAGACTATTTGGCATCACATTCATAGAGATACAACTCATAGCGAGATGTCCTAGTGATTTAAAATTATCATCTTTGATGTTTCACATTTTTACTTGTGTATATGCTATATATGTAAACTATATGAATTATTTTAAATGAGCACACAATTATGAATCTTGTGGTTGAGTATAAAGATCTGAGTTTTAGCTCATGAGGGGTTAGAAATACTCAATCCGATGTGGCCAAATGGGTCTGGGGCATAGGCAATACTTTTGATAGTGTCCCGTGTTAGTTTTATGGAGCTGCTCGCCTGTTATTTTGTGCTAAATGGTTCCGAAGTATACGTGGATTTCTTACGATATTAGAAAAATAAAGATTTTTATCAGTAGCCAAAAATCAGTGATAAAAGTCTACAAACCGTCGCAAAAGGTAAACATGGCGGCTAAAGGCAACGCCAATGCAATTATCGTCTCTGATATTTTGGGCAGTGATTGAGGGAAATGGTTGTCGATGAAGGCTTTATTTAAAAATTGAATGAAACATTTAGCGGTGTTACTGCCCGCCACTAAAGATAACTTTAATTGTAAAATTCAACCTTGCAATGGCCAGTCGCTAAAGATGAAACATTTAAATGTGTATATATATATATATATATATAGGTGGTGCTCAACTGAGACAATGAGGAGGGGGAAGACAAAGAAGAACAAGAAAGGAGAATAGTGAGAAAGGAAGAAGAAATGGAAAGGAGAGAGAGAGAGAGAGAGAGAGAGAGAGAGAGAGAGAGATGGGTGGTGTTGCCTTAACTAAAAAGAGGAGGGGCAGGGAAAGACTGAGAAGAAGTATAAGAAGAAAAAAAGAGAGTGAAGGAAATAACGAACCAGATCATGTATCTCTCTATATACGAACCCAGATCTGTAGTGGAAGAACTTGATCACGAACTAGATGTCAACCCTCATTGGTATGTGTGATTACTAGAATCATATAAGTATGTCCATACTCAATCAACCAAGGGCTATTGCATGGAACCCTATAAGCAAACCAGATCTCTAAGAGAAAGAAGAGATGAAGAGAGAGAGAGAGAGAGAGAGAGAGAGAGAGAGAGAGAGAGAGAGAGCTAAGGATCTCACGTATGATCACTTTTGCATGGGGAGGAGGAAGATTCTTCTATGTATAGAAGATTCAACCCAACTCCTAGAAAGACTCAATTTCTTTATCCCCTAGAGATTATGAGAGAGTTTTACATCAGCTGCCTAATATGGACATCCCAAGTAGTGATCCAAGTCGTCCCAAGTATATATCCACCATCTCCCACTCGTTCATAGTGGACATTAAAAGTGTGCTTCTCTCTCTCATATAAATCAAAATTTCCTATCACCGATGCTAATCATACATGTTCTTAAGTATTCAACTGAAGAGCACAAAGTAATGGGCGAGCGGCTCCATATTAAGTTCCACCATGTTAGTTTTATGGAACTTAATATGGAGCTGCTCGCCCATTAGTTTGTGCTAGTTGGTCGCATACTCAATGATCTGTATAATTAGCATCCATGATAGGAAGTTTTGATGTATATGAGAGAAACGCACACTTATAGTTCCCAGTATGGACGAATGGTAGATGTTGAATATATACTTGGGTCGACCCAATTGGCCTACTAGGGGTCTAGGATGGGTCAACGCGGGTCACTACTTGGGATGTCCATATTAGGCAACTGACCTGATGTGGAACTCTCTCCTAATCCTAAGGGGATAAGTAAATTGAGTCTTTCTAGGAGTTGAGTTGAGTTTTCTATACATAGAAGAATCCTCATCTTCCCCATGCAAAAGTGATCATACGTGAGATCCATCAAAGAACTCTCTCTCTCTCTCTCTCTCTCTCTCTCTCTCTCTCTCTCTTCTTCTTCTTCCTCCTAAAGATCTGGTTTGCTTCTAGGGTTCATACGATAGCCTTTGGTTGATTGAGTGTCGACATACTTATGTGATTATAGTAATCACACATATACCGATATGGGACAACATCTAGTTCGTGATCAAGTTCTTCCACTGCAGATCTGGATTCGGATATAGAGGTATGTGATCCGATTCGTTTTTTCCTACTCTCTCCTTTCTTCTTACGCTTCTTCTTTCCCTTAGTTGAGGCAACACTCTCTCTCTCTCTCTCTCTCTCTCTAGATATATATATATACATTTACATGTCTTCCTCCCTTTTCACTATTCTCCTTTCTTCTTCTTCACAAGGTTCAATTTTAAAATTAAACTTATCTTTAGTGGCAAGCAGTAGCCACCGCTAAAGGTTCCATTCATTCCTCACCTTATCTTTCTTAACCTACTTTCTTGTATCTTATCTCCTAGTTGAACCACAAATAAAATACCTCAAATATATTCATTCCTCACCTTATCTTTCTTAGTCTTCCTACACATCCATCTCAACATTCTCATCTCAATAATTCTATCCATATGTTGCTTCATTATTTTTGTCCTAACATTCTGATCCATACATCATAGTTGCCCTTATGTTTTTTTAAAAAATAAAAATTAGTCTAATAATTAAGTGTTTTATAAGAGAAAATGATAAGAACCAAACTTAAAGTTTAGGGGTAAGAATGTCATTTTTAAAGTTTACTAATATATTAGGGACTAAAAACATCATTTTAAAAAGGTTTACTAATGCTTACACCATCACTTTTTCCATGTTTGGC
Organism: Pachysandra terminalis; assembly: GCA_031762675.1. Classification (NCBI taxonomy): domain Eukaryota; kingdom Viridiplantae; phylum Streptophyta; class Magnoliopsida; order Buxales; family Buxaceae; genus Pachysandra; species Pachysandra terminalis. Next base: position 14,666 of record JAUPMG010251875.1, on the reverse strand, counting down.
TAGAAGTCCTCTTTCCCTTGAGAAATTTGCTTGAGAAATTTGCTTTGTATAAAAAAGTCATCTGACTCGACTCAAACGGGAAAGCTATCAAAGCGAAAAGGAATTAGATCAGGTATTTCAACAAAGTTTTATTCAATAAGAGTGACGAGCGGCTTAACAAAACTCATAGTGGGCATGCATGCATGCACTTGATCAGCACTCTAATCTAATTGGAAAAGTATTAGAAGAATACACCAAATATCCGTTAGTGAAAAGAAGTACCTAAAAGAAGAAACAGGTGGGGAGAATCCAACGAAACAACAACTGTAAAGCCAGATCCCAATTCAATTCAGGTTGAAGTTTGATTAGTTACATGTGAAAATATAGCATGTCCTTCACACTCCCAGAAGCAGCTAAGGGGAAAATAGAGAGGATTGTGTAGCATTTGGCACCATAAATAATTCAAGGAAATATCAAAGGAATAAGATGAATGTTTACCTGTGCAGGACTCAAAGTCACTTTGCACTCAAAATGGTAGGAGCAAACATTTAGGACAGGAGATAAACGAGAACAAGAATGATGGTTGATACTGACCTATTTTGTATTGAACTGAGCCAGCCAAAGATTCATTTCGATATCATGCTGCACAGTCTCACTAAACAGTACAGAAGATGCCCGCCCCATTTCTAGTTTCCAACATCCCGTCTGACATTGATGAATAAGTTCCTTTCTCATGATTATTTCATTGAAAAAAGAAAACATTTGGAAGCAACCAAATCATCTGCAATTGTCTGATCATGTTGGTAGCTTGAACCATCTGACAGATTATATCTAGAAGTGCATGAGAAAGTTTCACTGATTACTAGGTGAATCTGATTTGGAATTGCATTGATTTCTCTTTGATAATTCCAGAGAGAAAAACAAATGACCAACCGAAATAAGGAACAGAAACCCACTACCAAACTCGTCTCTTTACGCATCATACATTTACATATAAACATGGCCAGGGCAGATAAAATATCAAAGAACCTTTATAATGATGCTGTCTTATGCGTTTGTGTTGTGGATGCTGCTGCCTCGAATGGTTTAACAAGCTTCATGCTTTCTTGATGTTGTTAGATATATGATCCTTTTGGAGCCAGAAATTCACTAGAAAAGAATCGATGATGATCTACACCACAATTTGATGTAAGCTGCAATTGGTAATTTGCATTTTATGTTGAAACTTGGAAATACAGAGATCAATTGGATGTCAGATGAATGACCTGATTCAAATGTGCTGCCACGCAGGGAAGAACTAGCAAACCCGATTCACCAAGTGCACCACCAAGCTGTTCCACTACTGCTACCATTACGGGCAGGGTTTTCTACACAAGCATTTTAACATATGAAGCCTCAAATAGTCAAATAAATTGTGAAAAAGGAACCCCTACCAAATAGATCATTGTTGAATAGAATGTAACAAAGCAATCTACGTAACTGTCAGTCATCTTTATCGCAACATCCAATGTGGAAAAAGGAATCATGGATCAGGAAGTTACAGTCACCTACCTGGACTTATTTTATCTAGATATCTATTGGGTGAAATCCATTCATTAGTTGCTTTAATCTCTTGACCCCCTTCTTCATCCGTAGTAATTACCAATTTATCACGCTGACTAAAACTAGAGTTACCAATATGCATGACATTGTTAAATGAGAAATTGAAAACTTGGAAGTAAATCATTTGCTAACCTGGCTTGCAACAAGTACCAAAGCACGAGTATTCTCTTTCTTGAAAAAAATTGATCGCCAACCTCCAGAGACAACCGAAAAGATCTGAACAGCAAGTATGTTAAAAGCTAGAAGAATGAGGTGCAGGAATCTGCAACAGGTGAAGAAAAGCTGTTAGAAATGTTTTTAGCTTCTACACAATACCTGGGCAACCAAAAATTACATTACTACATTTAGAAAAATAAAATATGCTTATGTTACTGGAATTCAACAATTAAAACTGCCAAACAGCATAGATATGACAGGTATGTCTTTAAAAATAAAACATAAAACATGAAAATGTAAATTAGGTTAGCAGTTCAGTGCAAATGAAAAAACAAAGAACATGCACACCGGCACGCACACAAACACACACACACACACACACAGATCTTGACCTTTGATGATATAACAAGAGCCCAAATGTTGAAACCCTAGAAAAAATCCCAAAAATAAATAAAAAGTTCTATTCTATTCTGATAATAAAGCTTTTTGTAACCCCTGCTAATAACCAAATTTGTATTGTTTCATTTCAGTTTTTCTGGTTTATGTAAGCAACATCTAACTTTATGTTGATTCCAAGTGACTACTCAGCCAAAAGCGTTTTAGTGCTTGGAAGATGACGTTAACTATCCCGGTCATTTGTCTAGCACCAATCTGCGCAGCCTATGACTCATGACTCAAGTCATTGTATGTATATAAATTGTGTTATATAAATAAATAATGAAATATTATAAGATAAGATTGGTTGTGTGGTTAGTTATATGAACATAATTCTTATATACCCTGTAAAAAGGGACTTGGATTTCTTCAGCTCACGGGGTGCTGTTCATGTATCTTCTTCAGGCCAATGCAAATGCCTAGTCATATGTATATCAAAAACAACAACGGAAAGTTCTATCTGTAGGTGTAGAACCTTGCAGGTTCGGCAGCTGAATCATCGTAGAAAAAAAAAATCAACCCTCATATTTGTGTGGGAAGAATGGATAAATCAAAACCAGGTGGAAAGGGACCAAGCCCCTAAAGAAGTTGAGGGGTCAGAGGCGAGTTGACAGACGGGATCATGGACCTTTCTGGGGTCATGAAGACAATCCCTGCCCCCTGTCCCGGTCTTTAAGTCTATAAAAGCACTAGTATGATTGAACTGACAGTAATGTTGTCCTGCCAAGGTGCCAAACTTTTCACATCCCCCTTACGGATAGACAAGTGGATTATCCGTAGATGAGCTGCCCGCTGTGCACACCAAGTGGCCTTCACTTGTTGCCTTTACTCATAGTTGTGTGCTCTTGCTTCAATGTTGTATTGTGCAAGCTGTTGTGAGGTGTGTCACATATATGTAAGGGTAGATATGTCATTTTGGTGTGTCTGGGTAATCATGTAAATACCAAGATATTCATATACATTTCTCTAGTTGAAATTGCTATATATAAGTGGCGAGGAAGCCAAGTTAGGTTACAATCTATTTCCCAATAACTTTTTCTTTTCTCCTTCGTTCTTTCATTATCTACTAGTTTTGACAGATTCAATGATTTTATTATCTTTTTTCTTTCCTGATTTCATCATTCACTAGTATGCAAACAGAACCTGTGAACAGTACCATTAACCGTACCTCATGAATAATGTCACCAAACTTGATTCAGAAGTTTTTTGGATCAAATTTCATGGGATTTGGTAAATAGAAGTTGTTGCAGTGGTATACTGTTGTAAGTGTTTGAAACAAGTCTTGAAGTGAAGCTATGTCAAATTTAGCTTCTAAATCACAGAACTGGTCGAGGAGGTAGAGACTGGTGATTATGTTGTTGGCCACGCATATCTTTTATGGGAACTGATAAGAGACAAGGTCAAGTGTGAGCATTGTGATCACTCCAGGATGTCAAAGAAGCAGTGTCAGAATTTACATGGATTCCAACGTAGTGTGTCTCATTCATCCTCAATCCATGATGTTGTATTGCCAAGTTATCTGAAGAGGAGATAGAATCACTTGGATGTGTCATGTCTCAGATAGAGAGCTCATCCTCTGTTACTCCTGGCCCCAATGGCCCTCTCAGGTACTTCTGCATCATTTTTTGATGCATCAACCATCTCCTCTAGTGCCTCATGGATTATTGATTCAAGGGCATATGACCATATCACAGATATATCTTCTCTTTTCTCTTCAATTCATGTATGCCTCTGACCATATCATGGGCTTCCTTTTTCATAACATGAATCCCGCTCCACCATCCAAATCTATCAATAATCATATCTTCAGTCATTTCTTACATTACAATAAGATAAAGAGTCCCCGTTCACTGGTAGGATGCTGCAGAGAGAGATACCTTTGTTCATTCGGTCAACCCTATATCACATACCAAGTTTAAGTCCCAAAGGTATTTGCCACATGGCATAAAGAGCTCACCTAAAACTAATGTTTTTCTTTGTGTATTAACTTACATCTAAAATTTGGATGGCAATTAATGCATGTGGCAAAACCGAAGCACATTTAGTATTGGGGCCTATATAGATTAAAATACATAGCCACAGCTAATCCAGAGGGTTCCCTATCAAATGGACAGTCTGGATTGGTCACATGATTCCTCCATGTTGTAAAAACGGCCCTGTAGCAACAGTATTCATTGGCTGTTGTGACAGTGCAGAAAACCTTTCACCTATGATATATTTATAACAAAATATTTTTCAGAAAATTAAATTAATATATTAAACATTGACAAAAACTATTACGCTTTTTTATTCCTTTTTACAATATGGGTTTTAATTAACAAATTTAGGGCATGTGTGGCCCCAAAAAGTAATTGGGCCAAGCTGATATTTTAATAAGCCAAGCCCGAGTCCTTTGAATTTTACCGAGCTAGAGCTCGAGTCCATTTAACATTAATAATCCTGAGCCAAGCCTAAGACTAACCTAAGGTTACGAGCCTAGGTAGTGTTGGACAAAACTCAGCTTCTCTATGGTCATTTACAGCTCTACGAATAAATACTATGGACACCAGTCTCTGGAAGTCCCCAGGTTGGTCTATGGGAAATTATGAATAATACACCTTTAAAGGGGTTTGGTTGCAAGTAGGCAACGGACAAAGAATCAGATTGAGGCTAGAATCATGGTATATGGAGCGCTCCCAATTAGTTCTTATCCCAATCTATTGCTATGGTCGTTGATAAAAGAGGTGTTGGCTTGTGTTATTTCAACTGAGAATGGGCAGATGGAATCTGTAAATCAGAAGGTTATTGAACGATTGGACAATTGATGACCTAGCTGATCTGATCGGCACATTTCATTCTATTCGCATTACGATCTGAAGATTGTCAATTTCATCATGGTTTCACATAGCGCCCAATATCGGTTCGTACTAGCCGGTACATAGTAAAAAGTAACCGTACCAGCCCGTATTGATACATACCAGACTGGACCGGCCGATTCAAGCCGATTTAGACTGGGTCCGGTCAGTTCAGACTGGTACATACTGCTATGTACCAGTCGGTTCATTCTCTTTATTTAAAATGTTAGAAAAGGGAAATAAAAAATGAGAGAGAGAGAGAGAGAAATGGAAAGAGGGAGAGATAGAGAAGAGATAGAAATGAGAAGAGAGATGGTGCGTACACCTTTCTCTCTCTAATAGAGTCAAAAAAGAGATGGTACGTACCACTTCTTTCTCTTCTTTTTCTTCTCCTCTTCTGTTCTCTTATTTCTTTCTTTTCTTACATGCAAGCACCAACCTGTTAAGAAAAAGGCTGACAATATAATCCAGTCCAGGGCTGGTCTGGTACCCGGTCCCGATACATATAACCACGAGTTTCATCATCAATTTTGGTCGAAGTCAACATCAAAATGAAATCTCAAAAATCACACCATTATACTAAAAAAATTTGTATAAGATCTAGATGAAATGTATAGAAGATTCAAAATGTAGAAAGTTCTAAATATTGAAACAAATTTTCATGATATTTAGAAAGGAGTTCAGAAATGGAAATTGTAATAACACCCAAGTGAATCAGGAAGAGCATATAGACACTTTAAGAAATGGCCTCTTTCCTCAAGAAATGGCTTTGGATAAAATCTTAAACATAGGCCACCTGATACCTAGAAACATACTATTCATAGTCGGTGTGTGATGCGAAATCAATCAGTATCTTCTAATTCATTTCCCTTTGCTTCGGCATTATGGATGAGATTTTTCTCAATGAATTGGGTTTTCTGATCTAGGTGTTGCTTGAGTCATTTTGTTTAATGGCTGGGAAGTCCTTAATAGCAAGCTAACCTTCTTTGAAGTGTGTTTCTGTTTTCCATCTGTTGGATTCTATGAATAAAGGAATGAAACGATCTCTAATAAAGGGAGGTTAGTGTGTGTCACCGTGTGTATATGTCACTCTTTCATTTTTCTGTTATCTTAAAGGATATTTTTTTTAATAAACAGGGCACATGCTATAAAAACAAAACATAGGTAGCTTACGCATAGCTTTATAAAGATTGCAAAGATGCAAACAAGAAAAGAAAAAGAAATGGGGGGAAAAAAGCAGAAAATTCCAATCTCAAAAAAAAAAAAAAAATGTTGGATCAAGGCAACAGAACAGAAGTCTGCCTATGCTAGGCACTAATTGTAGTGTCCTAAAATACAGAAGATTCAGCTTAACGTAGTTTTCTTCCCTGTCCTCTTAAAATTCTTTGGTTTCTTTCTATTAAAGTTGTATTATTCTTTGGGTTATTTTCTGTTATGGTCCAAGCGTATTTTTGTACCTTTTCATCTTTAGTATATATATGACTTAGGGTGAAGGGACTGATTAAGTTGCCTAAATCTATTCTCCAATCTTTCTCTCTTCTCTTTTCCTTCATTTCTTCTAGTTCTCCTGCTCTAACCCCAACTCTTCAATATTTTCACTTTAACTTGGTATCAGAGCATCCAATCCAAACCTAGAATCCATTAAAATAATCTAGAAGTTGTCGCGAGATGATCGAGAAGGGCTGACATCAACATCTGTATGATGACGTCATGCTGACGTCATCATCTGTACAGACACCTAGGTCCAACGATGACTTTCTCTGGCCCGTCTCACTCTCTTGATGATTGTGGTGATTTTTCCAGAACTTTTTGAAGCCATTTCATGTGATTTGGACTGTTTTGTGCGATCTACGATTTTTCCAGAAATTTTTCTGCGATTTGGACTGCCTTTTTTTGTGCGATCTGCAATTTCACCTAATCTATAGGGGCCGAATATCTGTGGTATTTTATTTTTGTTTCTCTCTAGTGTTTGGCCTCTCCTTTCTTTGCCCTCCAGCTGTTTGATGTTTGTACTATGCTAAGTTTTTTGATCCAATTCTAAATCCTTGATGGTTGGGTAAGGAGTTTGTGCCTTGCATTGGGTTGTTCTGAATTCTCTTGGCTCCAGTTCATCTGTTATTGGTTGGTTAATTTACTCTCATGGTTTTACGTAGTTTTAGTTGCTTTGTTGATTAAATTGGATATGTCATGGCTGAGGGAAAACCCCCATTACTTAAGCATGATGATATGCCTAAATCCATTACATCAAGAAGATTGAATGGTTTGAATTATCTAGCTTAGGCATATGCTGTGAAAACTTTTCTGCATGGAAAACTTAAATTGAAGTATCTGACTAATGATCCTCCACCTAAAACAGATGTCAATTATGAAGACTGGATGTGTGAGTATTTTGTTATTATGGGATGGCTTTGGCATAGTATGGAACCTCATATTGCTACTACATTGAATTTGGTATAGACTGGATGTGTGAGTATTTTGTTATTATGGGCTTGCTACTACATATGCTGTGGTTTTCGTGGTGGTAGTCATATAGGTGGACGTGGTTACAGGAAGTGCGATCATTGTGGTGGTACTAATCATATTGAACCTTACTGTTGGGTGAAGTATGGTAAGATAAATTATGTGCACCAGGTTACAGATGCTTCTTCATAGCCGCAGTCTCTTTATGCTTCCTTTGGACATGTTCCCCCTAGTTCTGATTCTCGTGATGTACTCATTACTCAATTGAACGAGCTGATTCAGACATTGTGCACTGCTCTTCCCTCTTCATCTACAACTGCACTATCTGATTCAGGTAATATTTCATGTGTGGCACATTCGCCTTCATCTTGGGTCATTGATTCTGAAGTTGGCTCACACATGTCTGGTATACCGTCTCTCTTTTCTGATTTACATCATGTTCAACATCATATTTTTTTAGTTGATAGTTCTTCTCATCCTGTCCTTGGAAAAGGTGTCCAAATCCTACTAATTCCTTATCCTTACCTTCTAGTCTTTACGTTCCTAATTTTCCTTTCAATTTGCTTTCGATTAGCCAGTTGACTAAATCATTACATTGTTCCATAACTTTTTCTCCTACCTCCTGTGTCTTTCAAGACCTCAAGACGAAGAAGATGATTGGTTTGGGGCAAGAGAAGGACGGCTTATACTACTTGGATCTTGATGGTTCTTCCTCTCGAGCTTCATCTGCTTTGAGTGCTACTGTTTCGCCCCTTCAACGGGACCTTCATCCGGGTCATCTATCTTTGGCCAAACTTAAACAAGTTATTCCTACATCGAGTCATGTGTCTAGCTAGAACGTGAATCTTGCCAATTGGGCAAGCATCACCGTAGTTCGTTCGAGTAGTGGGCATAGTCGTCTGTCTGAGTCTTTCTATTGTTCATACCGACATATAGGGGCCTTCCCGCACTCCTACTTTGAATGGATTTCTTTATTTCGTTATATTTGTTGATGATTATTGTCGGATAACATGGTTATTTTTTATGAAAGACAGATCTGAGTTTCCTATTATTGTTTCTAAATTTTATAATGAAATCTTTGTTCAGTTTGGTAAACGCATTAAAAATTTTCGATTTGACAATGCATTAGCATATACACAGTCTGCCATGAGTTCCCTTTATGCTGATCATGGAATTATTCATCAGACTAGTTGTGCTTACACCTCTCAACAAAATGGTGTCGCTGAACGGAAGCATCGTCATTTGTTGGATGTTGCTTGCACCTTGTTATTCAATATGCAGGTACCCAAACATTTTTCGGGTGATGTTCTCGTTGCTTGCCATCTCATCAATTGTATGCCCTCTACTGTTTTACATCATCAATCTCCGTTTTCTAATTTTATATCATGGTCTCTTGCCTTTTTCGCTCACCCCTCGAGTGTGTTTGGTTGTACTGCCTTCGCTCCTGTACTTGATCCTGGTCGAGATAAATTGTCTCCTCAAGCCAACAAGTGTTTTTCTTTGATACTCCTGTACTCAGGTCTATCGTTATTACAGTCCCGAGTCTCAGCAATACTTTCTAAGTGCTGATGTTACTATTTTTGAATCCACTACCTTCTTTTCTTCACAGGTTTGTCGATGGATCTTATATCTAGTCATGAGATAGAGCCCTTTTTCCCTTCTCCAAATCTTCCACTGCCATTGATTAATCCACCAAATCCTCCCTTACAAGTGTATCAGCGATCCATAGATAGGAGTCGTGTTTCTTCTGATCCGGATACCACATCTTCCTCATCAGAGATTCATTCTCCTTCCTCATCTCCTACAACTACTGATGATGTACCTATTGTTTTACGCCAAGGTAAACGTACTTGTACTCAACACCCTATTATTAATTTTGTTTCATATGATTGTGCTTCCTCTTGTTTGCAGTCCTTTGCTTGTACCTTGTCCTCTATTTCTATTCCTACATCTTATGAACAGGCCATATCTTTGTCTAGATGTAAACATGCTATGGATGAGGAAATGAGTGCTCTTCACAAGAATCAGATTTGGGAGCTTACAAGCCTTCCACCTGGAAAACATCCAATAGGTTGTCATTGGGTTTACACTGTTAGGTATCTTCTGGACGATTCTGTTGAGCGTCTTAGGGCACGGTTAGTTGCCATGGGTTGCACACAAACCCATGACTCGTCTTGACTATTTAGAGACCTCTCCTATGACTCGTCTTAACTCTGTCTGGATACTGCTTTCTGTTGGTGTTAGTCGTTCTTGGCCTTTATTTCAGCTTGATATCAATAATGCTTTTCTTCATGGCGACCTTTAGAAGGAAGTGTACATTGAACAACCACCTGGATATGTGGTTGCTGGTAGTGAGCACCTTGTGTGTCGAATGCGAAAGGCCTTGTATGGTCTAAATCAATCTCCTCGCGCCTGGTTTGATAGATTCAGTGTTGTTGTGCATGGTTATGGTTTCAAGCATTCTACCTTCGACCATTCTTTCTTTTTTCTTGACTCCTCTATTGGTACTATTGTCTTGATAGTGTATGTGGATGATATTGTTATCTCTGGGAGCGACTCCATAGGTATTACTAATTTGAAAAGACATTTGAGTAAGCAATTACATACTAAATACATGGGTGTTCTTTGCTATTTCCTTCGGATTGAGGTTGCTCATTCTCATCAGGGCCCTTCTCTATCTCAAAAGAAGTACGAGCTTGATCTTCTATCTGAGACTGGTTTATTAGGTGCTAGGCCTGTTGATACTCCCATGGACTCCACTGTTAAACTTGACAGTGAGAAAGGGGAACTGTTTGCTAACTTAGCTCAATATACACGCCTAGTTGGGAGATTAATTTATCTTACTGTTACTTTTTTTGACATTACTTATGCTGTTGGTGTGGCTAGTCAGTATATGCATGTTCCTCGTCAACCTCATTTTGATGTTATTTATTGTATCTTGCACTAGCTTAAGGGTGCTCTTGGGCGACAATTGCTATACCGACCTTCTGCTTCCTTGACTGATACAGGTTTTAGTGATGCTGACTAGACTGGTAGTCGTTCTGATAGGCGGTCTACCTCTAGCTATTGTACCTTTGTTGGGGGTAATCTTGTTACTCGAAGCAGTAAAAGGCAGAATGTTGTTGCACGCTCTAGTGCTGAAGCGGAGTATAGAGCTATGGCTCATACTGCTTTAGAGATGTTATGGTTTCTTTCTTTCCTGCAGGATCTTAGCATTGATGTTCCTACTCACCAGAGAGACAATCTCACAATCATTAAAAAACCTTATAAAGAAAGAAGCCCAAACTTTGGAATTGCTATTCTTTTCCCAACAGTCCATCAGAAGGGCTCCGGTCTTTTTTTTTTCCCTCTTTGATGAATAATGAAGATATTATTCAGCAAAAGTAGAAAAAGAAAATTTAGTACAGAAGATAAGAAAATGAATGACATAAACAAGCACAATCCAAGGGCTTCTTTGTTTGTTGGTTGCTGCTAAGAGGGAAAAATACTAGAAGCTATGCCTCAGAATTATTCCACTCCAGAGTACTGTCCAAAATTTGATTGAAGAGCCATCACCCTTTCAAATGTTATTCCTTGACAAAAGTTGTCCAGAGACAGCTATTGGCTTTCCATAAATAGACTGTGGGTTCCAAAACGACATTGTTGTCCCAATTACAATGACATATACCATAAAAGATCCCAAACCCTATCCCTTTTCTCTCCAAATATCAAAAAATCACTTCTCCAGTGAGGGCTTGTTTAATAAAGATGATGGTCTGATTCTCAAACCTCCCACCACTTGGGACTTATATATTTGCTTCCACTTTACAAATTCATGCTTGAATTCCTCTCCTTTCTACTCCATAAAATATTCCTTCGAGCTTCTCCAAACGCTTACCCATGCAAGATGGGATTGGAAACAAAAAGGCAAATTTGACAAGGAATAAGCTGACAGCAAGGCCAATTTTTGCATAGGTTCAGGGTTTTAAATTTTGCCAAAATCCAAGTTGGTGGTACGAAATTAGGGGGGAATTGGCTGAATTCCCCCATTTCCACCATATCGGCGAAATGTGGCGAAATTTCCTCAAGATGGTGAATTTTTTTTTTTTTTTTTTTTTTGCTCTTGTGGAATGTAAATGAATTCCCCCTTCCCAAAAATTTGAAAATAAAAGGACTACAAACCCCTGATTTCTTCTGATTCTTCCATTCTTTTATGATAAACACTTTGGAAGAATCTTCTTCAAGATTTAAGCTTCGGGTGGCTTATTGGAGGTTCGTTCTTGAGCCAACTTGAGGTAAATCTATTTTTTTCATGTTTTGCATATAAAAAGTTAATCATATGGCTTCAAATCATTATATGATATGTAACAACACCCCATCTATCAATGGGTGTTGTTACTTTGATTTTAATTTTCATACTATAATATATAATTATATTTATATATATACATTCATGATTTTTTTAGTGCTTTGTTGTTCGATTGATCTATGATTCTATGATGAATGATGATCACTTTACTTGAAGTCTTGAACTTAATTAACTAGGGTCATATTTTGACTTCTTTTTGTCTATAAATGATGAGCCATATGTAAACTTTATTTTTCCCTTACAAATACAACTACAAGGTACACGACTGAGTGCATCATACTTGCCTAACTATGTATAAATGTATATGTATGCATGTGTTTTTGCATATTTTAGGTTTTTTAGGTGTATTTTAACCTCATTTAAACCTTAAAAAAATTGGAATCAAAATTCCATTGAAAAATATACGTTTCCCCATTTTTCTCCAACCTGGCGAAATATTTCGCAAGCCTAGTGAAACATTTCGTCATGCCGACGAAATTTTGCCAGACAGTTCTGGCGAAATCGAAATTTAAAACCTTGTATAGGTTAGTGACTGGCACTTCTTAAAGCTTTCGGGACCATAGCATTTCAAGCACCAGCAGTGTTGCATTTCAAAAAGTCTTTTCGTAGATCTAGGTATCAGGATGCTAACTAAAAGGAGAAACATGGTCACCTAGGCCTAGGCAACACTGACAAAGATTATTTGTTCAAACGATTTCACCAAAGACAATAAGTTTAGTTCGAGAAAAAAGCAATGTTGATGAAAAGGTAAATCAAGGTGGTGGCAATAACCATTGCCCATATATGCATTGTTCTATTCTAGATGAGCCATAGATTGAACCTCCAATATTGACTGCATCCAAACATATTAATAGCTAAAACTTGAACCTATAAATAAATAATCATTGTGGCAAGGCAAATGAACTATTTATTGGGCAGCTACAGCCATCACAATAAATTATTAGTATATAATTAAAAACCAAAAGAATTTCACAATTATAAATGATAAAACAATTTTTTTAAATTCTAATAGTCAAATGTTCAGAATGCAACCAAAAAATAAAACAAAAAAAGTAAATTGATTTTAGAATTTTATTTTAAATAAATTAAAAAACAAATTTGAATCCTTACTTTTTCACCATTTGTCTTCCACTATCCTAGAGAATTTTCTTTCTGCAATTCTTCAAGTTTAAGCAAACAATAGTTGCAATTATTGTGTAGTGTGTAAAACAATAGAAATTTAAATAAATAAAACTTCACTCATAGGTAAAAACGAAGTCCTAATACCAAGGTTTTGAAGCATCATTTTTGTCCCCAAGACTTGGCCCAAGACAATCCAAAAAAACCTCATCCAAAACTGATTCGACCCAGCCAAGTTGTGCTGAGAGGATCAAATCCAAGCCTGCACCATATTAAAAATTCTGGAAAATTCAGAAAAAATCTTAAAAAACATAAATTGATGTTTTATTAAAAAGTGATAAAAAAACACACTAAAAAAAATAAAGCATAAATAAAATGCAATCTCAATGCAAACAACCTTAAATAGTATTTAGGAAGCTTTGAATAATCATATAAATATCATAACAAAGAAACTAAAGCTAACAAAGTAAAATTAAAAAAGTATAAATGTACAAGTCAAGGAAGTATTTAGTATAGCAACTTCATTAGAAAAACCAATCGTCTACATCATAACTCATTTAAAGTTTCAAAATACAGAACTACAAAACATTTATAAAAAAAACCCCAAATTCGGTGTTTCTGCTTTGATGCGCTTGAAACTACAGAAAGTTCTTTAAAAACAAATGTGGGCCCAAATATGTAGATCTAGTTAAGAATAGCAATAAAGAGTGAAGGGTGAGAGGGGGCAAGGTTTCTAGCCCATTTGAGCTCAAAATGAACCCAAAAGAAGGCCTTAAAATATATTCTGAAAAATAGGGTCCTTGACCTGTTACATATTGACAAAACATACAATTTTGTTTTTTTTGTCCCAGCCAACACAACCAATACATGACTGGTACGGGCAGAGTCGTATTAATACATTGACCGAAATATAACCTCCCTATTTTATATATCGGTATAAGGTATCGTAGTGGTTTCAGCCAATACTTAAAACCTTACGTAACATATGGTCTTTTAAAAAAGAAAATTGTTCGTGTACAACCACACATATAGATTAGATCCAAAAACAATTGCCAAATTCATTTTATATATTCTTTTATACAATATTTTTTATATTTATATACATATTATACAATGACCCCTTTGGTTTAGTGAAACCTGCCTGCTACCTAGGTTGCAGAGGTTACCAAGGTCAAGCCGGGCAGAACAGATTGAAAGGCCTTACCAACCTGAAACTTAACCAAGGTTATTAAAACGCCAAGGCACAGCTAGGCGATAGACCTGCCTATTGCCTAGGCGATTAGGTGCTCGCATAGGCGACAATGCTTTAATTTGGAAGCAAAAAACATTGCAGCACAGGCTAATTAATTTAATAATTTCATAAAAATAGCATCATAGCAATTAGAAAACAGAATAAACCAAAAAAAAAAGGGTAGTCGGAAGGACTAGAAGAAAGGGGAGAGGAAATTTTCTGGGCGGCAGCTCCATATGAGGAAAAAAACGAAGAAAGGGGGAGGGGGGAGGGAGAGAGAGAGGAAATGTTCTGGGCAGACAATAAGCCTACAACTGCCCATGATTGCATATGAAAAAAAAAACGAAGAGGGGAGAGAGAGAGAGAGAGAGAGAGAGAGAGACCTGGCTGGTTTGGAATTTGGACCTTCAGCTTCAAGCTTGTTCAGTTGTTCTCTTGGATTCTTGGGTTCTTCAACTTCAGGCTTCAAGTTAGGGTCGAGAGAGAGAGGGGGGGGGGAGAG
>JAUPMG010251840.1:0-21153 GCA_031762675.1 Pachysandra terminalis | reverse complement strand
GTGGTGATGGTGGTGGTGATGGGGGGGGGGTGGTACTTGTGGTGGTGGTGGGTGGTGGTGGTGGTGATGGTTGTGGTGGGTGGTAGTGGTGGATTTGAGAAGAGTAATTTTATATTTTATTAGGGGTAAATCAGTCCATTAGCCCTTGAGGTTTTAAATAAAGGGGGTCAATGTAGTTTCAAAAACCTCAATGGGTCTAAGTGCACGTGGTACAAACCAAAGGGGGTGAAAGTGTAATTTATCCAATATATATATATATATATATATATATATATATATATATATATACATTATATTATGTATTAAATATGGGCCGTTGATGACTTTTAATCCAATGGCTCATATTTAATAATCTAAATACCTAAAGCAATGAAAAGTTAAACCTAATCTTTCTGCAGATTTGGTCGATAGCCCCAAAGCCATTCTCGTCTCTTCGGGCTTCACCGTCTCCGACTATTAGCTTTGGACAACGAACTCATCTTCGACAACGACCCCATCTCTAACAATGAATCAATCTTTGATATGAACCTTTCTCCTTTGTTTTGCAATTTAAAAGAATAACGACTATTTCGAGGATAGCCACCTCCTTAACATGATTTTGGATTAAATATTGCTTCTTGATTCATTCGTTAAAATCTCTTAAATACATCTCATCCTTCCATACGACCTAAAAGACTCCTTCAACACAACTACCTAAACTAAAGATTCCTTCTCCAACACAACCCCAAGGTACTCCCTAATCTTTTAAGATAACTACCCATACTTATCTATTTTTATCTAACTAATTACAACCCATATTCACTTAGTTAAGGTAAATAAATACAAAGTAAATCTATCTAAATTCAAATACATCCATGTATGCATGCAAGGCATGGTACGTAACAATCTCATCTCTTCATCCTTGGTCATTTAATTAGTGCGAAACGATCTATCATTCTTCTCTATTAATTTTTCATCATACTCGGTCAATCATTCTCAGTTTTTCTTTTCTCTTTCATTCAAATAGTTTTCTCTTTCATTCAAATCGAAACAAGTAAATAAGTCGTTCTTTTTTTGTTTTTTTTTTAATCTCTTTAATATTTAAGATTTCATCTCTTTTGATTTTCATTGTTTTCTATTTTTTTCATTAAAACCTGTTCCCACCGAATCCATCTGCGGCTCTTGCTCAATGTGTGGTGTCTTAGTAAGTGTGTGTTTGATGTGCCTAGTGTGCTAGGGTTTAGTCTATTCTGAGAGTAAATATTCAATTTTTGACCCCAGGCACCGATTCACACTGACTAAACCAAGTTGGTTGAACAATCAGCCATGTGATCGGCCACCAGATATGCATCCGTTCTTAGGCGATTGACAAAGGTTGGGGTTCTTCCTTTGTAATGAGTCTGTTTGATCCTTCAGATAATGCAAATACAATGCCAATTAGAAATGAAAGTTAAAATAGAACACCAAAGATTTTGCTTTTAATCAAAAATATATTCATGACTAAATATCAGAGATATTAGATGTTTATAAAACAAACATAATAGTAAAATATAGAAAGAAGACTAATGAACCAATAATGATTATCTCGGTGGCTGTGACCGACATTGGTAAGCTGGACTAACGACCGTTTGAATTAAGACCAGCTTCTCTAGGGGTATGAATGAAGATCGGTCTAAGGCTGGGAGCGGGAGCAACAGACTTTAACCAGATTGATTGATGAATAGATGGGCTAGTTCCAGCGGCTATGACCCACATGCAGGCTGGAAGAGCATCCAATGTTAAGAGAAATGAACCAGGGGAGAAAGTGGCTGGTGAGCAAGAGAAGGATCGAGCACCGCTGTTGCAATGGGAGCGACAAAAAGATACACAATCAAGGGGTCTGAGAAGCATTGTGTTGGTTTTGTGTTGTTGTTGAAGGGACTGAGAAACTAGTCCTCTCTGTGTATTTATAATCTTCCTTTGATCGGTTATCCAACCGTTCAATTCAGTTGTGGTAATCAATCCCACTATAATATTCAAATTTCAAATTTGATGTGGGCTTGTCACGCCTGCATTCCAAGTTGTCTGGACACCTGGACCGATGAATAAGCCTCACTTGCTCGTATTCCTCTTCTCCACGTGTCTTCTCCCCATTGGCTACTAAAGATATGCAAATATTTGTATGAAACAATGCCCCTACCTTCCTTACATCTCTTACCCTTCTGTTGATCTAAAGAGACATGAGGAAGGTAATTAATGATTACACACGTGCCATTTCTCGGGAAGGAGAGAAAAGGTCTCAAGTCAAATCAGGCATTTTTCAGCTCATTGATTCGATCTTCCTTTATCTTGTCATTTCTCCATTTGCAATCATATTTTGTTCTGCTCTCTCATTTTATCCTTCTTCAAGTCTTCTTCTTCCTTCATTGTTAAGTTCGTTATTCTTCCTTCAAGCTTTCGATCATGTCGAAGAAGGTGAAGAAATCCTCTACTGTTGTTAATTTCGGTCTGTCCTCCCTTAATCACTCGACAGTGTTGGCCACGATATTCAATCATATCTCGGGTCAGGAACTTACTGAAACTTCTCCTCCTTCTACTTCCATGGTTCTAGGCCCTGTGTAAGAACCTGAATAATCACCCTAATTAATTAAGATTAGAACTCAGGTTAAATTTAAATTTAGTAAAACAAACTCACTAATAGGCGAGATTAGTGCTCACCTAGTTTTTAACCACCCGAAGTTAAAGCACGTTAGGATCAACCTTAAACCAAAAGACTAATTAGGAAAATTAGATTATTTTAGGTAGCTAGCCTGATTGGTTAGCAGAGACCTTAGAGATTAATTTAAAATAAATAATTAGACAAGATAATGAATCGTATCCGACAACTCTAGAGATCCACCTCAGACCCACCAGTGAAAGCCCTCTAGCAAAAGTTGCTTAGGTAGCCAGTTGAAAAATATAGGATCAGAAAACCCGTTTTGCCCCTACTGCTGAACCTATTCCCAATTAACCGGTAAGTCTATAAATAGGAACCTTAAGTTATTTTTCATTCATTTCTTCTTCGTGTTCCTCTCTTCTCTTCTCTTGGAGCCTTGTAGCATATGGGAGGCCATCGGAGATTGGGGAGACACGACGGATTAACCCTGACGCAATTCCGGTAACGCCCAAGTTGAGTACTCTCTTTGAAGTTGTGTTTGGTTGTGTTCCTGCATTATGACCTAGGATAAGGGTCAATTGTTGAATGCCCACCTTCTCCTTGGGATTTCTACCTAGATTTCATGTTGTAGTTGGTGACATTAAACCCTAACCTCTAGATTTGACTTGATATGTGGGAAACCAAAACCCTAAGTGGAGAAAATGGAGAGAAACCCCAAATCTCCACTATAAACCAACCAAATTTAGAAACATAACATAATCAAACCCTCCTAGGAGTGTAAGCGACCTCCTCGTGAAATTTCAAACCTGTTGGACTTTTCCCGAGCTTATTTGGGATCTCTGGAATTGTCGCCGAGGATAGCCTAGGCGAGCCTAAGAGGTCGCCGAACTAAATTGGTAGATTAATTGAGCTCACTTTTGGTCTATCGAGACTCATTCGGACCAAACCCCGAGGTGCCAAGCTAATTGGCACACTTTTGCACATCTCGGTTCGTCGAAGGGTCGCCGAGGACCCTGCCGAACTGATCCCCCGGTTCGATGTTAGTGATTCAAACGTGAGCATGTGTATAATGATAATCCCCACGTGTTTGACCTATTTCTGGGGTCAAATGACCTACCATGTTAAATATGACCCCTCAACCCGGAAGTTAGCTTCCTAGACTTGACCGAGCAATGAGGAGAATTTGGGGGATCAAGTGAGTATGGTCCCAAAATACTTCCATTTGTTCAAGACCATCTTTTTACATGTGTTTGGATGTTGATAGTAGTGGTTGTGAAGTTAAATCCTTAAATTTGTGGAAATGCATTATATGGTACTCTTTGTATGAGTTAATTGGTGAATGTCTGGTTAATGCATCAATATGCCTCA
The DNA here is from genome assembly GCA_031762675.1 of Pachysandra terminalis. Classification (NCBI taxonomy): domain Eukaryota; kingdom Viridiplantae; phylum Streptophyta; class Magnoliopsida; order Buxales; family Buxaceae; genus Pachysandra; species Pachysandra terminalis. The sequence goes on along the minus strand of JAUPMG010251840.1, from coordinate 17,171 downwards.
GAGTCACGTATATGATGAATGGATTACATCTAAACGATCTAATGTGATTGATATGGAGTTTGGCGCCTGTGTGCCCAACTGTACTTACCTCATTTTCCTATGAGAATATAACTGCCCTGTTTTCCTTATTGTATTATAAATGTAGATTTATAAGTTGCATATGCATATTGAGGTACTTGGTAGAGTAGATTATGGAACTATGCCCATAGGTTTGATCATTTGAATATATGTCTGCGAAACATTGTATGATGCATTAATAAATGGATTTGAATATGGATATTGCATATGGACCTTCCGGCTGTGACAACCTAGTCTAATACCCCATATGATGCCCATGGGTTTAGACTAACACACGAGGTATTTGACTTGATAGCCATTATAGTCCTATGAGAGGACCCTGTTATCGTACCCAAGCTGAGAGTGAACCCACATAGGGTAGACCTCTACAGTCTTGAGGAATGATGGTTACCCAAGGATCCACACGTTGGTGTAAGCTTGGAAGATGGTAAATTATCCCAAGGACCCACACGTTGGTCTAAGCTTGGGAGAATTAGACCATGTTATACTTTCTGTTGGATTGTGAATATGTAAGATTCCCTGAAGGAAAAAACATGTGGATGTGATCTTTGACCGCAGGCCTTTGATAAAAAATAAGTGGGGGAATTGTACCTCCTAGGTTGAAAACCCTTAAAACTATGTTGTACACATAGAATAATCCTATTACTTGGACCGTTATAACAGGGGATGATTTCATGTTGCTGGAACATCCTGGGGCGAATTCAGGTTGCTAGGACACCCCAGATAGAGATTGAGATCACGTGGAAACTTACGATATTTCACCTTTCATACAATGTTTGCATTTCACTTGCATTTTCACGTCTTTGTTGATACTAGTGAGATGAGAGAGAATTTCAGATTGTATGAATATATAGTAAACCACCACAATGTTCACCCTGGCACATTATCACACTTTTCTCATAATGTTGGAACATGAGTGAATACACTTCATTGAAGGTTTACTCATTCTTGCTTCCAGCTTATGTGCGTTGTTTATATTTCAAGTTTAGGAGCTTAGGTTCAAAGAGAGAGATTGGATTGGGTAGCGCACTTTGGTAGAATAATTGTAATAGTCTAGGAATAGACTTTTATTACTTAGATTTCATTTATTTCAGCTTTGATAGTAATAGTTACTTATATCTTACTAGAACTGCTTTAAACCTTCTGCTTCTGTTTTGACCATTGTTATTCACACCTGTAGAAATACAGAGTGAAGGTTACGAATAAATCAGAAATCTCAGAAATTGGGAATTTCTAGTTTGGTTCGTGACACCCTGCTTTTGATCAGGCCTTCTGACTCTCTCTCGTGTATAATCTAAATTTATTCCATCCCATAGTAGTTGGGGACAGCCTCTTGTTGTATTCTGATGGTCTGGAGTGGCCAATTTGGACCGTCGATCGATCCATCTATTCCTGGCCTCGAGTAAACAAGGCCTGGAATGAATGGATCGGCCGTTTGGCACTGGCCTGTTCTAATTCCTAGAGGAATCCAGGATTTAAGAAGTCATTCAATATTTTCGCTTCTAAGTGATCATGGACCACAACCTCTTAGTTGCGGCCATTTACTTCAAGAGTCAGTCCAACAATACTTTTCATTTTCCTTGTGGCCCTGTGACCCCAACTGTAATGAGTTGAAATTTAATTAAATGCTAATTATAATTAATTTTAATTACATGTGTAATGTAGTATTTGCTTAGTGAATATATACTAACCAATATCTATACTAATGGTAATATAGATGATGGATGTACCTAAATTTAGATATAAGTATACATATAAATGTGTATATATATACACGTGTTTGTGTGAGATTAGTAATTAAATAATTAAACTTAAATTTTTATTATGTAATTCTTAAGTCTAATTACGTCACCAAGCATAATGAATGGCACATTTGATTGGTGAGAATGCATGACAAGCCTAGAGGTAAGCTATATGGTAACTAAAGGATATAAAGAGAAATAAATGAAATGGCATTCTTGTAACTAAGTGATAAAGGAAGGTTAAACTTGTAATATCAAAATTTCAGAAATGCCATCAAATGTGAGTCAGAAGGTACAAGACCTAAATGATGACACGTGGCATTGAAGGTGATAGAATGGGGACATGTGTTAAAGAATGCTAATTAGATACTAACTCCAATTAATTAACATAATCTAGGTTAAATAAATTACGTAAAATTACACCTAACTTTCTAATTAGTAAAAATTAATAAGACTAATTAAATTATTAAGTGAATAGGTATAAACATATTAAAGCTAGACTAGTTCTAATAGTTGTAGAAACTGATTAGAGAGGAGAAAAATTACAGAATAGCAAAGAAGAAGAAGAAGAAGAAGATGATAATGATGATGAAGGAAACCAAATTTAGGATTTTAGCCTAAATTTGTAAGTAATAATACTATATATTTAGTTTTGAAATTCAAAGAATAAAATTAATAGGGTTTAGAATTTTTTTATCCTTAGATTAGTGGCAATTATATTTTTTTGAGTTTAGATTTGAAGTTGTTGTACAAAACTATAATTTTGTTTTAGAAGTTTAGATTTGGTGATTTCCCTAAATACTATAATTCTGATTTGCAGTTCAGATTTGATGATTTCCCTAAATAATAAAATTCTGGTTTGCAGTTCAAATTTGATGATTTTCCTAAATATTAAAATTCTGGTTTGTGGTCCAGATTTGATAATTTTCCTAAAAACTGTGATTCTGTTTTTGAAGTTCGAATTTAAAATTTACTATAAAAATTATATTTATGAGTTTCTGGCACCTTCGGTTAAACGAGGGAGTACATTGGCTAATTGAAGTTATCAACGACATTTTTACAAAATTACGTTTTCTCAGGTTTGACGGTCTCAATATAATATGCATGATTTGTATACATATGAGATGTGTGCTATGTGGGATAATATGCCCGCGACTTTTTGCCGATATGTGGATGTAAGCCATTGTGGGGCTACTACAGCCATCCTATGTAATTGTGAAATGTATGACAAGTTTATGATGTTTATTTGGATGTCGGCTGACGAGAGATGTTCTATAGTCCTTGTACGTAATCGTTTTATCCCATCTGATCAATGTGGATAATGTTCAGTCTCTACTGATGGTCATGAGCCCTGGCTCGGTCATGACATCAGAGTGACTTCTATATATTTAATTTCCCATAGTAAGTTGAATTTACCGTACCTTGCACTGTTGAGCTGTGCCCTAGTGCCAGTTACTATGAGAAGGCACCAAGGTTTATGTGCCAACCTGAACATCTATATGTGTTCCGGTTATTTTATTTATATTTCAGTTAGAATGTCATGCCTGATTATTAGAATGCTCCACACTACATATTGTTTATTTCCGTTACGTTTAAAATTGTGATTTATAACTATTGTTTCGAAGAGAATAATTTCTCGTGTGGTTTTGTTTTCATTGATTATTACTTATAGGGAATTTATTCTTATTAAAATGTTTTCTAAAAATTTCAGAGTCTGACATGGAAGGGGAGGTAGTAGGAGAGGATGATCAGCTAGAAAGGCAGCTAGAGGGGGAGATCTTAGAGAGCAGAGATGAAGACACGTTTGTTTACTTGGAGAGAGAGGGAGTTGTATAGAAAGATTGTATAGTGCGTGTAACAACTCATTTGCTATTCCCTGTAGGTATATGTGTACATTGAGTAATAAGTTAATGTATAGTTTGTTTTAGTTGCTTCTGCTATAGATTACTCTGATAAAATTGTTACAGAGATGATTAGTTTTTAATTAACCATGAACTATGTGGTCACACACGATAGTCGCGAAGAAGGAATTGGCAAAATAAGTCCATACGTCCTGGGTCGTGACAGTTGTGGTATCAGAGCATTAGGTTAAGTCTCGAAGTATTATGCTAGACTTAGAATTGTAGTCCTAGGATTGACTCTGTTATGAAATTTTGTTTTATTTATGTTAGGAAGAAAGATGTATCGACAAAGAGCCTCCACTGATAATACTAGAGAGATGGATGATAAGAGGGAGGATAAGATTGCTAGGGCCATCGAGAGTATGTCTGCAATCTTACAGCAACAAATACAACAGAACACAATACTGCATCAGCAAGTCCATCAAAATGCTATCCTACAGTCTCAAGCACAACAGAACATGGAGCATGTGCACAGGCCTTAAGGGAACCCCTGTAATCTCCTAGTGGAACATTTCAAGAAGCTCACTCCACCTGCTTTTCGTGGACTACCTGACCTACTAGAGGCTGAAAAATGGGTACTGAGTATTGAGAAGATTCTCGAGGTGATGGAGTGTCCGACAGACAAGAGGGTAATATTGACCACGTTTATGTTTGAGGGTGAGGCGGAACATTGGTTAAGGATGGTCAAGAGAGTGGGAGATGTATTGAGGACTTGGGATGGATTTTTGCATGACTTTTATGAGAAATATTTTCCAGACTCCGTTCCAGATTAGAAGGAGATGGAGTTCCTTCAGTTAGTTCAGGGCACCATAACGGTGGTGCAATACGAGGCAAAATTTGCCAAATTATCTTGTTTTGCTCCACGGATGGAGGAAAATGAGATTGATAGGGCAAAAAAATTTGAGATAGGATTAAAGCCAGTAATCAAATCAAAGCTTTATACCTTAAAGTTAAGAACTTATGCGAAATTAGTGGACAGAACACAGATTGATGAGAGGGATTGCATGGAATTTCTGAGAATGAGGGATCTGAAGAGAAGCAGTGGATCTACCTCAACAATTGTTCAGAAGGGAGTAGATATGAGTAGAGGAGAGAAGAGGCCTAGGATGGATATGATACCACGAGGACATGCATTACAGGCCTGTAGAACGTGCGGGAAGTTTCATGTTGGACCTTGTCGAGCAACTGTTGGAGCTTGTTTCAAATGTGGTCAGTTTGGTCATGTAATTAGAGATTTTCCTATGATGGTAGGACAACAACAGTTGCTACACCCACAACATCCATTTCAGTCACAACTACCATGAAAACAGGCACAACAGCCAGTGCAAGCACCACTCCTACGACAACAACCACAACAACAGATACAACAACCTCAGTACTAGCAGAGGCAGAGTACAATGGGACAGAGGCCTAGGGTGTAGAGGAGAGTCTATGCTCTCTCACAAGAGGATGCCCAGGCATCTCCATCGATGATTAGAGGTACTCTTGTTAATTTTTAGCATTCTGCAAATGTGTTAATTGATCCGGGATCCACGCATTCTTTTGTATCTTCGCAATTTATTGATAAGCTAGGAGTGGAACCTGAACCCCTAGAGTTTGTTTTAACAGTAGTTACACCTGTTGGGGATTCATTGATCATCAATGATGTATATAGATCATGTATAGTGAAAGTCGAGTGTAAGAAGTTATTGGTAGATTTAATCTTCTTGGACTTCAAGGATTTTGATATCATCTTGGGCATGGATTGGTTGTCAGCCAATCATGTATATGTGGACTTTTTTACTAAGATTTTTACCTTTAACATTCCACATCAATCCACAATTTTTTTTGAGGGAATCATGGAGAACTCCCCACCTCATTGCATATTGGCTGTTGAGGCTGATCGCTTAATCCAAAGAGGATATCCAGCTTTTCTGGAAAATGTAGTAGGAGAGCCAAAGAAGTTGGGTCTAGAGGAGGTTCCTATAGTAAAGGATTTCCCAGATGCGTTTCCAAATCAGTTACCTGGAATGCCACCAGAGAGGGTGGTTGAATTCTCTATTGATCTAGTTCCAAGAACTGCTCTTATTTCTAGGACACCATACAGAATGGCGCCTGTAGAACTTCAAGAACTTAAGAAACAACTGCAAGAATTACTAGATCAAGGTTACATTAGACCTAGTGCATCACCTTGGGTTGTACCAGTTCTATTTGTTAAGATGAAGGATGGGTCGATGAGGTTATGTATCGATTATAGGCAATTGAATCGTATGACTATAAAGAACAAATATCCATTGCCTAGAATCGATGACCTGTTTGATCAGTTAAAAGGGGCATAGATCTTTTCTAAGATCGATCTGAAGTTGGGATACCATCAATTGAAAGTGAAGAGTGATGACATACTTAGAACAACATTTAGAGCGAGGTATGGTCATTACGAGTTTGTTGTTATGCTGTTTGGATTAACGAACACACCAGCGGTCTTTATGGATGTGATGAATAAGATCTTTCAACCATTTATGGATAGTTTTGTAGTGGTTTTTATAGATGATATACTGGTTTATTCTCCCAACAGAAGTGAACATGAATGACATCTGGGTATGGTACTTCAGGTACTAAAGGAGAAGAAATTGTATGCAAAACTGTCCAAATGTGATTTTGGCTAGAACAAGTTGCTTTCCTAGGGCACGTGTTTTCTAAGGAAGGTATCTCGGTGGATCCTAGTAAAATTGAAGCAGTAACTAACTGGAGTAGAGCGACCAACGTTGTAGAAATAAGAATTTTTCTGGTTTTGGCCGGTCACTATCGAAGATTTGTACAAAATTTCTCCAGTATATTACACGATTGACACAAAAGAACGTTAAGTTTGAATGGACTGGGAAATGTGAGCAAAGCTTATTAGAATTGAAGAACCAGTTAACCTCAGCCCCAGTACTAACCATTCCAGATACTAGTGGAGGAATGGTAGTATACAGTGATGCTTCAAATAGAGGCTCGGGCAGTGTACTCATGCAATATACGAAGGTTGTAGCCTATGCTTCACGGCAACTAAAAGTGCATGAGCAAAACTATCCAACTCATGATTTATAGTTGGTAGCAATAGTGTTTGCTTTAAAATTATGGAGGCATTATCTGTTTGGGTAAACATTTGAGATTTATACAGATCATAAGAGTCTTAAATATTTGTTCTCTAAAAAAGAATTGAATGTGAGGCAAAGGAGGTGGATGGATTTGTTAAAAGATTACAAGTGCACTATCCAATATCAGCCAGGGAAGGCTAATGTAGTAGCTAACGCCTTGAGTCAAAAATCATCGGGATATCTGGCACAGTTGACGATTAATCAATGGAGACTGATTGAAGAGATCAAGGATATGAGACCTGCATTTCAATTAGGAAAATCTGGAGTATTGATAGCCAATATTACTATTCAGCCAATACTAATTCAGAAAATCAGAGAAGCTCAGCTAAGCTATCCTGAATTGATAAATATTATGAATGGGTTGAAAGAAGGGAAATATCAAGATTTTGAAGTTAAGAATGATGACATAATGAGATTTAGAGGCAGTGTGTATGTTCCACAAGATCCTGAATTAAAAAGGGAAATTCTAATGGAAGCACATCATACGAAGTATATACAGTACATCCTAGAACTACCAAGATGTACCAGAATTTGAAGGGTAATTATTGGTGGAACGACATGAAAAAGCAAATCGCCCACTTTGTGTCTAGATGTTTATTGTGTTAGCAAGTAAAAGCAGAGCACCAAAGGCCGACAGGTCTATTGCGATCCTTGCCCATTCCTGTATAGAAGTGGAAAAATGTCACCATGGACTTTGTATCAGGATTACCCAGAACAAGAAATAATGGTAATGCTATATGGGTAATCGTAGATTGGGTAACTAAGTCATCCTATTTCCTTCCAATCAAGAAGAATTATTCCCTAGACATGTTGGCGAGGTTGTATGTAAAGGAAATCGTAAGGTTGCATGGCATTTTGATCTCTATTGGTTCTGATCGAGATCCTCGTTTGACTTCCCAATTCTGGGGAAGCCTACAAGACGCCTTGGGAACTAACCTAGATTTCAGTACTTCTTTCCATCCATAGACTGATTGAAAATCGGAAAAGACTTATTCAAATCTTAGAGGACATGCTCAGAGCATGTGCAATCGATTTTACTGGAAGCTGGGATGAATACTTACCACTTGTTGAGTTTGAGTGCAATAATAGGTTCCAGTCAAGTATTCAAATGGCACCTTATTAAGCCTTGTATGGTAGAATGTGCAGATCTCCGATCTGCTGGGATGAAGTGGGTGAAAGAAAGTTACTTGGACCAGAATTAATCCAAGAATCAATTGATTAGGCATAATCTACAGAGGGCTTAGAGTAAACAAAAAAGTTATGCAAATATTAGAAGGAGACCTATGGAGTTCCAAACAGGAGATCACATTCTTCTGAAAGTTTCACCATCGAAGGGTGTTCTGACGTTTGGAAAGAAAGGAAAGCTAACTCCTAGATTCATCGAGCCTTTTGAAATATTGAAAAGGATTGGTGATGTAGCCTACAGAGTGGCATTACCTCCTCAACTATCAAATATTCACAATGTATTTCATGTGTCCATGTTGAAGAAGTATGAACGAGATAAACAACACATGATCAACTTTGAACCGATTCAGATACGGGAAGATCTATCCTATACAGAACATCCTGTGAAGATTATGGATAGAAAAAAAAAACAAGTGCTGAGAACGGAAGTCATTCCTTTAGTCAAAGTATTATGGCAAAACCATTCATTTGAGGAGTGCACTTGGGAAAGAGAAGCCAATATGCAAGAGAAATATCCCCATCTGTTTGCATAATAAGGTATGATTTTAATTTCGAGGACAAAATTATTTTAAGGAGGGGAGATTGTAATGAGTTGGAATTTAATTAAATGCTAATTATAATTAATTCTAATTACATGTGTAATGTAGTATTTGCTTAGTGAATATATACTAACCCATATCTACAGTAATGGTAATATAGATGATGGATGTACCTAAATTTATATATAAGTTTGCATATAAATGTATATATGTGATTAGTAATTAAATAATTAAACTTAAATTTTTATTATGTAATTCTTAAGTCTAATTACGTCACCAAGCATGATGAAGGGCACATGTGATTGGTGTGAATGCATTACAAGTCTAGAGGTAAGCTATATGGTAACTGAAGGATATAAAGGGAAATAAATGAAATGACATTCTTGTAACTAAGTGATAAAGGAAAGTTAAACTTGTAATATGAAAATTTCATAAATGCCATCAAATGTGAGTCGAAAGGTGCTAGAATGGGGACAAGTGTTAATGAAGGTTAATTAAAGACTAACTCCAATTAATTAATATAATCTAGGTTAAATAATTTAAGTAAAATTACACCTAACTATCTAATTAGCAAAAATTAATAAGACTAATTAAATTATTAAGTGAATAGGTATAAAAATACTTAAGTTAGATTAGTTCTAAAAGGTGTAGAAACTGATTAGAGGGGAGAAAAATTGCAGAACAGCAAGAAGAAGAAGAAGAAGAAGAAGAAGAAGATGATGATGATGAAGGAAACCAAAGTTAGGATTTTAGCCTAAATCTGTGAGTAATAATACTATATATTCATTTTTGGAATTCTAAGAATAAAATTAATAGGGTTTAGAATATATTTTTTTTATGCTTAGATTAGTGGCAATTATATCTTCTATTTATTTTTAGTTCGGGTTTGAAGTTATTGTACAAAACTATAATTATGTTTTAGCAGTTCAGATTTGGTAATTTCCCTAAATACTATAATTCTGGTTTGCAGTTTAGATTTGATGATTTCCCTAAATAATAAAATTCTGGTTTGCAGTTCAAATTTGATGATTACCCTAAATACTAAATTTCTGGTTTGTAGTTCAGATTGATGATTTTCCTAAAACTATGATTATGTTTTTGAAGTTCAAATTTGAAATTTACAATAAAAATTATATTTTTGAGTTTCTGGCACCTTTGGTTAAACGAGGGAGCACATTGGCTTATTGAAGCTATCGACGACATTTTTACAAAACTAAGTTTTCTCAGGTTTGACGGTCTCAATATAATATGCATGATTTGCATAGTACGAGATGTGTGCTATGTGGGGTAATATGCCCGCGGCTTTGTGCCGATATGTGGGTGTAGGCCATTGTATGGCTACTACATCCATGCTATGTAATTGTGAAATGTATGACGAGTTTATGATGTTTATTTGGACGCTGGCTGACGAGCGATGATCTGGAGTCCTTGCAAGTTACTGTTTTATCACATATGATCAATGTAGATTCTGTTCAGTTTCTACTAATGGCCATGAACCCTGGCCCGGTCATGACATCAGAGTGACTTCTGTATATTTAATTTCCTATAGTAAGTTTAATTTACTTTGAGCCTTATACTGGTGAACTGTGCCCTATTGCTAGCTTCTAATGGGAAAGCACCAAGGTGTCTGTGCCAACCTGAACATCTATATGTGTGTTCCGATTATTTTATTCATATTTCAGTTAAAATGTCATGCCTGATTATTATTAGAATGCTTCATACTGTATATTGTTTATTTCCATTACGTTTAACATTGTGATTTATAACTATTGTTTCGAAGGGCATAATTTCTCATATAGTTTTGTTTTCATTGATTATATACATGGATCTTCAATGCATGTATGTCTGCTTTAATGCATGCCATTATCATCCATCTATATGTAATGCATAACAACATATATTTCTTTACAATTTGTAAACAACATCATGATCATTCAATGAATAACATATATGATCGCCATAACATTGTAAAGTAGCATTCTAACATAGTTAATCTCAACCAAGTTGGAATGATGACATCAATCTCATATGAAGAGTTTCTAGATGCAAGTATATCTTAGCATGAATCAATGAATTTATTAATCCAATAATACCACACAAGGTCCATACATATCACACTTCAATCATATCTGGTTGGTGGATTGGTCGGCATACCGACGGTCCACCTATTGTTCCACAGGTATTGGTCGATGGTTCCATCGGTATACCGATGGGTCTACCGACAGGGCATAATTCTATTCGTCGGCATACTAACGGTCCACCAACAGGGGCTCATAAAAACACAAATACAACCGTCGGTAGACTCATCGTACACCGACTAATCCACTAACAATGACTCCACAAAACCTCATCGACAGACTGTCGGCATACCGACGGGTCCATCGACGGGCGGCGATTCCCAGATTTCTGGGTTTTCTAACTTATTCCATTCAACTCCATTTTTGCAACCAAACACAAGCATGTTATAAAATCGAATTCTTAGCATTCCAATCTAATCAAAACACATCAAATCACAATCAAATATGCAATTGAATTCAAAACACCATTAAACCTAATTTATAGCATAATAAGCACATTTAAGCAAGAATAACATGAATAAGATCTATTTCAATCCATGAATACCATAACTCAACTCAAGAACTTCAAATCAAAGGTTTTTACATAGGAAGATCTCAATCAAATACAACAACTGCACACATTGTATTCACCGTCGCGAGATGATCAATTCTTGTTCTGGATCTTCAATTCTTCAAGAGTTTCTTCTTCTTCTTTGGCCTTCTCTTCCTCTTCTCTCTTCTCTCTTCTTCTTCTTCTCTCCTCTTCTTAGGTTATTTTCTTTAACTTACTCTCTAATCTCAACCTTTGGATTAAATTAGATATTTAGTGAGAAAGATCTATACCATTAATTCAACTTTTAAGTGGTGTGTGTTCATGTATAATACTACATGTGTGTGATCCAATAGTAAGTGTTTCTTCTAGATATTTTACTAAGTCTTAAGTAATTTAACCTAAATCCTAAAATTTTTGGTATTTACATAAAGGTCCAATGTTACATATTGAAATTTTCAGTTTGTTACATTTCTGCCAAGCATCAATTGAATATATTAAAGTTGTCATTGAAATCTATATGATTTAAAAAACCCATGAACTTTCTAAATAAATGGATTACTTTTCCCTTATCAGAGCTCCAAAACCGGATGAGGTCTTGCCACTGTTTGGTGGGGAGAGTAGAAGGGCAAAAGGCAAGACGATCCTCGTTTGGCCCGAATGGAGTGTAGAATTTCTTCTTCAGCTCAGCCTTTTGGTCCTTCCACTTCCTTCCGAGGGACTGAATGATATCGTGCTTTAAGTTATCTGGAACATCAAATTGCGCATGCATTAAATCACATTGTGTAGTGTCTTAAACAACTATAACATTAGAGTATATAAAAATGTATTATGAACCTTAATGTTCTCCCAAGTACGCTCCTTGACATCGGGATGCATCAATCTCCAGCTAAAGAGATCAAGTTTGAGCAATAGCCCATCTCTAGCTACGGTGCCAATGTAGGTCTGGAGCTGCACGAAAGTGTTCCCTACTAGAACGTCATATGTATTGACCCTAATCGGCAACTTCTGCCCTGGTGGCAACCTGTGTAGGGAGAGGCACCTAGTGCGGCCTCTAGTTCTCTTCGGCGTTGGGGCCGATGGTCCCTCTCTTGTAGGGATATGTGGTGGCTCCATATACCTGTTTGAGTTTAGAAAACAATACCCATTAGTGCAAAATAGCATAATTATACACAATTAACACAATAATATGTGATGGACATGAAACTAACAATTGTGCAGTCAAGAAAGTTTTGTTTCATCTTCCGTTGTATATAAACAGAGAAATACCTTAAAGTGGAGCCCAAAGAATGTTGAATCTTGCAAGCATATAAGGATCTAATAATGGTGGTCTAATTATATCACAAGGGCCCTGTTTGGATTAGATTTGCTAAAGTTAGATGGGGCATTTACTGATAGCAAAAGGAATTTTGGGAGTCCAAACCTCCTAAAGATAGTCTGGAAGTCCATTTCCCAAAAGTATTAAAATTCTAGAAATCCAATAAAATCCCATCTTAAAAATCATGGGTTTTTTTGGATGGCAGTTATTGGGCATGGATTGGACTGTGTAGCTGGTTTGAGCTAGTATATGTGTTGTTTCTTTTTGTTTTTTTTTTTGGAAGGTAAGATTCCAATTTGTATTAATAAGAATAAATACATTGAAGTTTTTACATAACCCCAGCATAAGGGACACAAGATGAAGAAGACCGAACTTCCTAAAGAAAACCAGAACCGGCAACCATGCCAAAAGATAGCATGAAAGAAACAACTAAACAGTTCACAGGACAACAATTGCATTACAAACTTGCAAGCCAAGTGTTTTTTTTTTTCAATTCCTAGAGTAACAACAGGAAAAATAAATCTATAGAAAATAACTATAGCTCATGGTACGGAGAAGATTCAAAAAACAAACATGAGATAGAACTTACAAACTGAAACTAAATCTGTTTTGAGTATCTTTATGTACATGAAAATGGTGGTTGATTTTCCACCTATATGTTGATTGAATATGCTAATATACTTCATTATGCTTCCTCATCTTCACTATCAGGGGATCTCCATTTTGTTCTGGCACTTCATCCCTAACCCAATTAACATCACCTTCTATGGAATTTTCCGTGCTACCTAACCGTTGGTCGACATATGGTTCAATCTCCACAAAAGAAACCAGACCTCCACTATCATCGCCATCCATGTCAAATAATTCTCTCGATTTCATCCTAATTACAACATGCCATTCCTGATCGGTTGGATCTTGCACGTAGAATACTTGTTTGTCCTGAGATGAAAAAAACATACGGTTCATCAGTTAGTTGTTGACTAGGTAACAACCAGATGACGTTGACAAGCGTTAACCCAAAGTCATTCGTCTTAATTCCTTGACTTTGGGACATAACATCAACCCAGTCACACTTAAACAGAACAAACTTGAGGGACTCTGAGAACTTCAACTTCACAATGTCTATTAGTTGTCCATAGTAGGTAATATCATATGTGATGTATTTTCTGTCCCTAACAGATGCAAAACTTGTAGTCATTGCATTGATTGCGACGCCACTATTCTGATTTTTGCCACCTCTCTCCTTGTCAACAATTCGAAATCTAAACCCATTTGTGATGTACCCTTTAAGCCTCTTTGTAATCGACAATGTATCTTGTGCAAGTAAATATCGTTCGACACCTCCATTTTTGATCTCCCGAGCCAATCAATCTATTATCACCATATATTACCGTTACATAATTATCCCAATATAACAATTATAAGTACTAAAAATGCATTATGTTTTACTTACATGTTCTCTAAACCAATCAATGAACAGTTCGTTGTGCATTTTTTTGTCTCTAATGGGCACTTTTTCTCGGGTTGGCATTATGAACTTGTACTTGGTGTTGACTGCAACACAAGATTTATGGTGCAATCAAAATTCAAAATAAGATTGCATTGTGTAACGGTTGTTTTCAATGATAGAAATCATTGTTAATAAAGGGAACTTACTCTAGCAAATTCATAATTTTGTCACAGTTGAAGACAACATAACGATGTGCCTAGCACCATTCCAAATCGCTTAGTCTGAATGGACTGGCAACGCCAATTGCACTATCATCTTCATTCCTCACTGGTTGAGTGAACCTCATTTCAACATTTGGTAGTTATCTCGAGCAAAATGTTGGGCATTCTTCTGCTAAATACCCTTCGGCAATAGATCCTTCCGGTTGAGCGCTATTTCGCACATACAAATTTAATTTATGCAAGTACCTATGTGCACACAATTATTGTTTCGTTAGAGAAATTAGATCGGAAAAGTAGATATATGAATTGATTGATCGACTATCTTACAATTGAAAATATATCTTTCTATGGGATACATCCATCGGTAATGTACGAGTCCACCCAGCATTGCTTCTCCGGCTAAATGAATGGGAAAATGCACCATGTTGTCAAAGAATACCGGCGGGAATATGCACTCCAAATGACATAAAGTCATTACAGTACGTTCCTCATGCCTCTTCAAATCTTGATCTCGACAAAGTTTTTAACACAATTCCCTGAAAGAGTTGCTTAGTTCTATTAGGACCGATATGACGTTTTTAGGCAATGACCCCCTCATAGCCAGGGGCAAAAATTGCTAGAAATGACATGAGAGTCATGGCTCTTCAATCGCAATATTTTTCTCTCTCAAATTGACACACCTTGCAATACTGGATGAGCATCGAACGAGAACTTTAACGCTCTTCAGGAGACTACAAAACTTTTCTTTCTCTGATCTATTCATGAAAAAACATGCAGTGGGCAAGTATGCCTTGTTATTATCGGGTACGACTTGTGGGTGTAATGCATGTCTCACGCCCATCTCTGCCAAGTCCTATCGTGCGTTCAAGTTATCCTTCGATTTACCATCGGTATTTAGAATAGTACCGAGAACATTATTACTAACATTCTTCTCGATATGCATAACATCCAAATTATGCTCCCAATAAGGCAACTCAAAAAATATATTCTTCTTCTCCAAGGTATACAGTAATTCCCCATCGGTATTATGTCTTGCCCGTTTCTTCCCAACGGCTTTCCCAAAAGTGAATGATATCCGTTGTAACTGTTCCGCGATATCTGACCCTGATAATTGAATTAGAGCACATTTATGTTTAGTAAAACCATTAAAAGAACGTTTATCCCTTCAAAACCTATGGTTATCTGACAAGAATCGACGATGACCCATGCAACAATATTTCCTTCTTTAGATAACCACCTGCTACATGTGTGGCTATAGCATAGAGGACATGCAAGCTTTCCCTTCATGATATAGCCTAACAGAATGGCATCACTAATGGTCCATAACAACGCTGCACGCATCGAGAACGTCTCTTTACTAGATGCGTCGAATGTATCCACTCCTGAATCCCATAATTCATTCAGTTCTTCTATCAGAGGTCTGAGATACCCATCCATGTCATTTCCTGGTCCCAAAGGTTTAGGAATAAGCAGTGATAATATCAAATTCGGCTGTTTTATACACAACCATGATGGCAAATTATAAGGAACTAATATAATCGACCATGTACTGTGTGCAAAATTCATTGTCCTAAATGGGTTGAATCCATCACTCGCCAATCCAAGCCAGAAATTGCGAGGGTCTGAAGCAAAAGTCGGGTTGATCATGTCAAGATTATGCCAAGCAGGTGAGTCTACGGGATGTCTTAACACCCCATCGTTAGTTCTGCCATCGCATGCCATCAGCAGTTTTCGATGACATGAACAACCTCCACAGTCTTGGTATTAACGGAAAATGCCTCAAAATATTTACTGGCTTCTTCTTCTTCTCGACCATAGTAGATTCTGTTATCCGCCACCTCGACACACCACAAACATCACATGATTGTCTGTCTGCAATATCCTTCCAGTATAACATACAATCGTTAGGGCATACATGAATCTTTTCATAATTCAATCCCAAATCCAAAATTATATTCTTTGGTTAAGAGAAACTTTCCGACAATTTTGACCCATCTGAAAATGCCTCTCTCAACAAGTCAAGCAACATGGTAAATGATTTATTACTCCAACAACTCAAACACTTGATATGGAATAACCTCATAATAAATTAGAACATTGTATGCTTTTTACACCAGGGGCACAATTCTCGTTCTGCTTCTCCTATCAACCTGAATTTACCCACTTCAGCATTGTTTCCAAAAGCAGATGTCTATTCTTCAATACCTTCGTTTATGGATGCACTGGGGATTCCAAATGCACCTTGCACCAAATCTCTCATTTCATCATTCACATCATTGACATCTAGTTCATTATCCACAGCAACATCTGTGGAATACGATGTCGTTGTTATGTCCTCTTCATGAAATGACCATTTCACGTAGTTCTTAACGAACCCGTGGCATATCATAGGATTATATGCCGTATCTCTATCCAGATAGAGAATGTTGTTGCATTTCACACAAGGACACTTCAACTTCCCATCCATAGTGGCTCCTCCACTGAATGCATACTCGATGAATTGAGTTACACCTTCTATGTACTCTCGACTAGTCTTGTGCTTGTGAATCCAACTTTTACCCATAGGGCCAGATATTGGACACACTACTTCTTCGCCAAATACCTTTCTGCAAAAATATTAAAATGATTTCTTCGTCAAATATCACACAAATGTTACAGGTGTGATAATGCTACTCCATATTCACATCCTATGAGCAATTGCAATCTCCATAATAAAGATGCAATGTGTGCGTAGTTTGTAAAATAACATATTACATATATATATATATATATATATATATATATATATATATTACTTCAACATAACATACATGAAGCACTCCATATTTATACAATATTATCCAACACCCTCGTATAGTTGGTTCTTGTACATAGATGCATTTCTAATAATTCACAATAAGAATATAAAATCAATAGTACTTTGCTATAAGCATGTAGTAAACAAGGTACTCACGTTTAGAAATAAGGGATTTAAGGTTAGTGTACTCTACAAACATTGTTTTTGAAAATAA
>JAUPMG010251815.1:0-21856 GCA_031762675.1 Pachysandra terminalis | reverse complement strand
TACTCTAATTAGAAATACTCTTATTCTAATTTAATTAACCTTCTATATGTTTAATTCATGTGTAGAGAATTTAAGTTTTAATTATTTACATCCTCTACCCCATTTGCGTAATAATTACAAATTAACACCAATTAATTTACTAGTTTAGCCCAAGACTTAATTTTTATTTACGTTTCTCATCCAAGTAGATGTTTTTATTACAATTGTACCCCTTTCAAGGTATAGGGTTATTACAGCCGACCATGCGATCGTGTTCGTGATGATTGTTTGGTCCTAGTGCTTTAAATAGTAGTTTGTCCTTTATATTTGAGCTAATGAAAAAATTGTAATTTGAATTGTTGGATATAGGTGTATGGCTAGGATTGTAGTTGTTGTGAATGAATGATTTAGATTAAAGTGGTTAAGGTGGTTGTGGATGTAAAGTTGAGATGGAAGTCGTTATATTTGGAAGGCTTGGATTGTGCCACATGGCTTGGCTTGCTTGAGAAGAAATGAGAAAGAATCTCATGTGCATTTCATTTGAGTTTTAGCTTTCATTTGAATTTCATTTCAGTTAGGTTTAGTTTCATTTGAGTTCATTTCATTTGGGTTTGGTTCTTTGGCTTGAGATTTGGGAAAAGTTTGAGAGAAAGAGTTCATTTTTGGTTTTGTTGCTTGGATTGGAGCTTTAGAGGAAGAAGATAAGGCTCATTTGGAATGGAAATGGTGAATGCATGCTTGCTAGGATTAAGTTAAGTACTAAATTCAAAAATGTAATTAGGTTTAATCTTAGATTTCTATACTTTTCCTTATCCTTCAAGTTCTTGCAATATTTTTTATGATTAATGAATGGATTAATGTTAGATGTTGATTTGATAATGTATTTATGAATCTAAATAGGTAAATCTTAGTTGTTCTTTACATTTTTATATATATCATGCTTAGGTGTAGATATGTGTGGATGATTTGAATGCTAACTTATGATTTATTGATGTGTTTTTATGCTTGAAAATGACATATGCTAACCTCTATGTGTTTGTGAGTTGAGAAGACTTAGTTTAGAGGAAAACCCCTTGCTTTTAGCCCATTATGGGCCTTAGGCAGACCTTTAGGCCAGCCTAAATGGTCGCCAAACACATTCTGGGCCATAGGCAGACCGTTAGTCCAGCTGAAGGGTGCGTCGAACAAGTCGCCTAGCATAAACACCCCGCCGAGATGGCTGCCGAGTATGAATGCCCCGCCAAATAGGTTTCAGTGCAACGAGTTGCTTAGGTGCACCGAAATGGTTGTCGAAACTTAGTTCCCTGGTTTTGTCGCCGAGACACAGTTCGGTCCGCCGGACTGGTCGCCGAGGCAGGTTTTGGTGCACCGAATACCTCGCCGAAGACTCCACCGAACCTGATAGATTGGACTTAAATTGATAGTTATTAATAGTTACACATTTACATAGTTAGTAATCAAATTTCATGACATGTACACCATAGTAGTATTGTTTTGGAAACTTTCACATTATAACTTGAGTTAGGAAAATAGTATGACAACATGGAACATGTGGAATATGCCCCGTAGAAATCACAATTCACTTGACATATAACCTAGGATTCTCCCAATTCTTTCAAGTATGATATCACATGAGTTCATATGCAACCATTGTATGTTGTGCTTCTTCATGGACCCAATTTCACGGGATGATGAGATGTTGAGATATGGATGTTAGACCTGGAATGGTCATTACACTTACAGTTAATGGCACATCTGATACTTCATCGTGAATACATAGTTAACCCCACACACTTGTTTTTCAGTGTACCACTTCGCGTTGCTTGAATGATGTGGTATTTTATGTGAGACTGTGTTTGATACTCTGGATGGTGTGATTATTACTTGAGTGGTGTATTGTATTCTATGTGAGATCGTGGTTGATACTCTGGATTGTGTGATTTTATGTGAGGTTGTGTTTGATGCTTTGGATTGTGTGATTACACCTTGTACACTACTATTTGACTGATTAGTTAGCGCACTCTCCACTTGCACATCATTGACTCGAAACCATTGTATGGTCAAGAGTGTGACCCTGTATTCCAAAACCTCAGGGTTGGATCTTGTGACTGGAAATGAGTGTGATTTGAATATCACATCTAGTAGTTGAGGGTTTAGCTAACCCAATAGACTTTCTCTTTGCCCTAGGGCTCTGTGCCATGAACAAGAAAAGATAAAAAGGACATATGTAGTTTAGTCAAATGATCAAGTTTTCCTGAGGGATCCGCAGGTTGCTGTAAGTCTCGGTCTACGGACCACTGATCAAAAATAAGTGGGGAGATTGTGCCTCCTAGGTTGAGAACCCTTAAAACTCGCGATATCCATAGAATAGCCCTATTTCCATTGACTGTATACACGGGGGATGCATTCAGGTTACTGAGACATCCTGGGGTGCATTCAGGTTACTGGGACACCCCGAAATAGAAGCTGGATCAAGAGGAAACAGGTTATATTGACACTCAGACATAGTTGCATTTACATTGCATTTGTTGATGCATTTGTATTTCATACTAGACTATCTATTAGATCACCGTGGTGATGACTGTATTTAGGTGCACAACATGCATTAATAATTAATTTACCACATGCATCTTGCATTATAACGCTTTCTTTATTTCTTGAGCTTGGAATATTGTAAATGTTTAGACTCTAGGATTATACCTTATATATTCCTGAATTTATGTACTTATTGGCTCGCGTAGCTCATGCTTTTTAGCAACCAACATTTCAGGCTCGTTAGTCGTAGCGACTCCTGAGGAGTTTGAGGTCCAGGCGGACCTTTTAGTTCGTAGAGTTTGTCGATGAGAGACCGGTTTGGTATAGCACTCTGATAACATGTTAACTTTAGTCTAGAGTTAAACATACTTTTCTTAGAATTTTTCAGATTCAGATGATGTAATATTAGTTACTTATATCTTACTAGAACGTTATTAGAACTTTTGCTTACGTTTTGATCATGTTAATCCACCTCCATAGCGATATAGGGTGAAGGTCGCAACTTAATCCGGAAATTTTAAATTTCTGGTTTGGGTCGTGACAGGAAGTTTGGGCACAAAGCCCTAGAGAAAAAACAAGTTTCTGGGCTGAGATTGCCTACTCGGTAGCTGCCGAGGTCACCTACTGAGCAGAGCAAAGTCTCAGGCCTTGATGCCAAGGCTCAGCAGCTACCGAGGGTACCTTCTTAGGAAGCTTGGTAGCTATCGAGAACCTTGTTGAGCTTGAATTATTTATTTTATATTTTTATTGGGTTCCCCTGTCAGTAAGGAACACAATGGTCCAAGTTTTAGGTCAATCCGATAAGTATAAACATGGTTATGAATTAAACACTGAAGATGTGTCAAAACTAAGAAAATGGCCTTCGGCAGCTAGCGAGCACCTGCCGAACTCCAAATGATTTGAGATTTCATGGAGAGCTTCATGAGAGTATTTTGAGTGTGTGTGTGGTTTCAGTTTGTGTGCGAAGTACCTACATAAGGTTTTGTGCAACAAAGTGTGTAAACTGCCTAGTTTTCAATATGAACTGACTATGTATGATGTGATATTATATGTGAATGTGATTCTAAATGGTTGTATCATGACATGAATTATGTGGTATGATGTTAGGATGAATAAAAGTCAAAGAATGAGAATTGGTTAGAATATGGGAAGTGAGTCCTGTGAAGTGTGATGTGTATTATAAATGAAATATGAAGGCTGATATGATATGTAGGTTGTGGTTATGTGATGCTTGAGATATACACGAGGAACAAACGTGAAAGTATTTAGGGGAATTGAGCCCCGTGGGTTGAGAATCCCCCAAAACCATAATGTACACATGGAAGGTAAGAGAGCAGTGTCCAGCTGTATTAAAATGGATGCCCAGTAATTATTATTACTTGATAAGAGAGCTTCGTCCAGCTATAGTAAATTGGATGCCAAGGTAACTTGGAACCAGTTGATCACCGGAACAAGAATTTTATAAGTTAGCATTCATACTATGTGTGTTGAATGATTTGCATTTGATCTTCATTTTGCATTGCATTCTTGTTTGTGTGCTTGCACCATTATTCCTGTGCTCAAAGTACTCATCTGCATATATTGCATTGATTGATGTGTGACAATGGATTAAATTTGGCGTTTCGTGTGACTAGGTGCTTGATTTTAGTATAATGTGTGATTATTAACTGAATTGTCGTGTAGACTATATTTGTGATTAATTATGTGGTATGAATGGTATGACCATTGAAAATGGGATTGTCAATGTATTGAAGGTGCCATGGGAGTTGGTAACCTCGGGATTCGGAATTGTATCATGACGAGATCATGAGTACTTGGTGTTAAATGTGAATGTGATAAGTATTATTGTAACTGAAGGGACTCCACCTAAGTTGAGTGATTCATGAGAAATTTATAAAAGGTCATATGTGCTCATATGAATTGAATTGTGTAAGTATAGTGTTCCATGTGCATGAGGATGTGGTTATAGCATGACAAGGTCATGGGTATTGATTCTGAAATATGTTAAGCTTGATGTTGATTATGAGATTATAAAATCTTGTAGAAATATAAGGTGTATAAATTAAATTGCAAGCATGATAAAGGCAATGTGAGTGAATTAGTTATGTGTTCTGTGAAAGTTGTATGAATGAACTATTTTATTATACGACTACAAAAGTATCTGCTGTCGTTGCTTTGGAATTTTTCTACTGAGCTTCCAAGCTCACCCCTTATAATGAAATAGGTGAACTCCTCGAATGAAGTGGACCTTAGCTGGATGGACACTAGAGTTAATGGAAATGCTTACGAACTATGTTTTACTTTCACTTTTGACCCCATGTGGGAAGTACTGTTGTAATATTTTAGTTGTTGTTGATTATTTTGATGGAACTTGTTAAGGTTTTAATTTTATTAGACTTCAACTGGATTACTTAGTTATGCTCTGTGGAACCATAGGATTGGTTATGTATATTTTTGGTTGGCAATTGCATCTACTGTGTGGATCTGAAGGTTATTCCCTTTGAATTCCTCGAGATCTCATATTTCAGATTTGGGGCGTGACATGGACATAGATAGTTTAGACTCGTATCAATGAGTGTTGTAGATAGTTAGGCCCATATCAAGGAGCAATGTAGATAGTTTAGGCTCGTATCAAGGAGCTTTGTAGACAATTTAAGCTCGTATCAAGGAGCATCGTAGATAGTTTAGGCTCGTATCAAAAGCTTTGTAGACAGTTTAGGCTCAAATCAAGGAGCATCGTAGATAGTTTAGGTTCGTATCAAGGAGCATTGCAGATAGTTTAGGCTCGTATCAAGGAGCATTTCTTTTTAAATATTTTTTTTTGCTTTCTTGTCTTTGATTTGGTTGCCATCTTTGTCTTCTTTCGACGAGTAACCAAGGCCCAATCTTTATCGTTTGGTTCCAACTTCTCGAATTCAGTTTTATTCATGCCCCCAGTCAGCAAAGGGTTGGATGGAGTTAATCTAGGAGCCATTGATACTAGTTTGAATCTTGAACAAACTTTGAGAAAGTGAAGAGATGAGAGGTAGAGATTGTCCCATCGGGCGTACCAAATTTGTAAACACAAATTTTGTTTATTGAAAGTCAACGAACAAGATAAGCATAACAAAATCAATTTTATTGATTTGATATGAGAGATTACAATTTCTAGGGATTTTCTTTATACAAAAGAAAAGGTCCACTGATTCTTCTCTTCGGGTTCCTCGATTTAAGAGCTAAAAATAACATATTCTTAAATCGGGATTCTTTTTGAATGAAAGTGGTGGACTTGTAGATTTCACGAACGAAATCGTGAGGATTTGTTGCGTAGTCTTTGGCTTTATCTTCGAGATTGTAGGCTTATAAAATATGTGGACTAAAGGCTTCAATTTAAATGTAGATCTCTGGGCCCTTGAGCGTATTTAGAGAATAAAGAACTTGAAGAAATCTTCGGCTTGATCTTCAGGCATGTAGACTTATAGAAAATGTAGGTCAAAAGCTTCAACTTTAGTTTAGATCTTTGGGCCTTTCAGCGTATTAAGAGATTGAAGAAGTCTTTAGCCTGATCTTCAGGCTTGTAGACTTATAGAAGATGTGAGCCAAAAGCTTCGTCTTGATTTGGATCTCTGGACTTTTGAGCGTATTCAAAGAATGAAGAACTTGAATCTTTAAGCTTGAATGTTGTATTTTGTGGCTTCAAGTCTGTAGATCTTTAGGTCTTCATGAATTCAAATCAGGTGTTAGAGTAACAGAGCTTTAGAGTTTCTTCTGATCCTCTTTCTTGATCCTTGATCATCTAGTCCCCATTGACCTTTTGGCATTTTTGAATAGGAGAGGACTACCCCTATTTATAGATTTGGAGAGGAGAGTCATCATTGAATTAGAGATAATTCTCAATTTAATTATGGATTATCTACATGTGGGAGGGTAGAGTTCTACATGTTTTCAACCACTTTAGAAGATTTTCAATGTAAAATAATTCTTTATTTAAAAATTATCTAAAATTTAATTGGATAGCTTTTAGATAATTCTTTTGAGAATTTTTTTGTATTTTAGAATAATTCATGTTTAACGAGAATTTAATTCAATAATTCTTTGTGAGTCGCATTTGAACTAATTAAAGATTCAATTTAAAAGAATCTTAATTTAGTGGGCCCATCATGTGAAATCATGCCATGTGACTAAATTTTAATCTCAAAATTTTAGATGTCTACAATACTCAACCTACTATTCATTTTGGCTTTGAATGAGTTTGGGTTGGCATGACATTGACTATTATACGCAGTGTTATTTCATTCCAAACTCATTTAAAGCATATATATATATATATATTGGTGGTGGTCAGGAAAATCCGCTCCTAACATGATATGC
The DNA here is from genome assembly GCA_031762675.1 of Pachysandra terminalis. NCBI lineage: Eukaryota > Viridiplantae > Streptophyta > Magnoliopsida > Buxales > Buxaceae > Pachysandra > Pachysandra terminalis. The sequence goes on along the minus strand of JAUPMG010251815.1, from coordinate 14,992 downwards.
CTTCATATATGCAAAACCTACTTCTACTTAAAAAGTGACAATTCAAAACCAATCCAATAGGTGGGACATTCCAACAGCTGGAGGTAGGTTATTATACCAGATCGCATTTCTGCGTGGCAATGGCCCAATGGAGTGGAAATCAGTGAGAAAAAAAGAAAAAAAAAAAAGGAGGTTACCGTTAAGCGCTTTAAGGTTTACCGTTGCCACTACTATCCCTAAAGAAAGAGCGAAAACAAATAAAAGCAACTTTTATACAGGAGAATTTTACTATGCCGACCTCGGTATAGTATCAATCATTTTTAGCAGTTGAGATTTTAAAAAATTTGATGGCTTAGATAAAGTTTTTTATTATGTAGATGAGAAAATGTAGGTATTGTAGACCAACTCTTATAGTAATAACTAACTTATAAGAGTTAGTCATACAACATTTTCTCGCCTGCATAATAGAAAACCTTATCTAAGCCATCAAACTTTTTTACATGTAAAATCTCAACCGTTAAAAATGATTGGTACTATACCGAAGTTGGCAGAGTAGAACTCTCCAAACTATGAAAGCCATTTGTACTAATCCGGTAGGAGCACGGGCACAGGCACCAACCTCCGTCATATATCCCCAGAAAAGCATAAAGATTCGACATAAAATAAACATGAACTCTTCCACATCATGGAGAACAAACCTGATCCAATCGATCATCCATGTCATCTAAAACAATCAATCACAGCCGTCCGTCTATAACAAATGAATCGCAAACTATTTCTCCCCTTGAGCCTCTGGTGGTCCCTAAGTTTCTATCTCCCCTCTATAAAAAGCCACCACCCTCTCCCATAATATTTCATCCCATGCACAAAAAAGACCTCAGTCACACAACTTCTACTTACCCATACAACTCTTGCTCTTGCTTAATCCCCCTAGTTTTCATCCCAGTACAAATGGCCACCGACGACAGCATGTCGCTGCCGGAGCCACCACCGGAGACAAAAATCATAAACAAGTCGACGGTCGAAGCACTTTACGAGGCTTTGAAACATGGCAACACCGCAACTGTCGCTAGACTCGTGACTAATGATCTTGAATGGTGGTTCCATGGACCCCCACAATGCCAACACATGATGAGGGTACTTACAGGTGAGTCAGTTCACTCTGCATTCAAGTTCCGACCTCGGAGCTACACGGCCGTTGATGACCGGGTCATCGTCGAGGGATGGGAAGGAGCGACGGTGTATTGGGTTCATGTATGGACTCTGAAAGACGGTTTGATTATTCAGTTTAGAGAATACTTCAATACATGGCTCACTGTGACAGACCTGAGGCTGCCAGTGTGGCAAAGCAAGCCTCATGAGCATCTCTGCCGCTCCTTGCCTGGTCTTCTACTCACCATCTGACACTTTTTCATGAATTGGTTCTACATATTTTTTGAAAAATTAAAAGAAAAAAATGAAAAACTTTGCTTTCCAAGTGAGTTTGTAAATATTTAGTGTCCACATTCAGCTCAGTTAGTAAGAATGTAGGGTGACAATCGTGAATCAAATCGTGAATCGAATCAAAAATCGTTAAGACGCACTAAGAATCGAATCGTAAATCGTAAGTCATAGTAGTTTTAGTAAAAGTATGGTTTTGGATTTATGTTATGGAATTTCTGGATTTTTTATTATTTAAAATTAATAAACTATATTTCTTTATGCATATATAATCATTTTAGAGTACTATATGCTATATATAAATAAGGGTCAAACCGAAAAAAGGGATTCTTTTCAGTAAAAAAAAGAAGCGGACATTTATTTAGGGTTGTAGAGTTGAATCATTTGAATCGTATGAATTGTATGATTTAATCGTAAATCGTAAGATTCAATGTGTAAATTGTAAGATTTAGACATAACCGATTTTTCACTGATTTGAATCGTAAGATTTAGACATAAACCGATTTTTCACTGATTTGAATCGTAAGATTTAGACATAAACCGATTTTTCACTGATTTGAATCGATATAGGGTCGAATCGAATAGTAAGATGCATACCATGAATCGTAAGATTTTAACAACAGAGGTCCTTATCACACTAAGACTTCTTCACCGGCGATTATCCGGCGATCTTGTTCAATAGCAACGCAGGCAACTTTTCGTCTCTCTTCCCTCACCATTGGCTTCTTTGCTAAAAATAGCTCTCTCTTCCCTCACATCTTCATCAGTCATCACCATTGGCTTCTTTGCTAAAAATAGCTCTATGCTCAAAGATCACCAATAGAACTCGAGCAAATTGACCGTGAAAGGATTCTGAGTTTGAGGTGAGCTCGACGGATTGAACGAAACTTCATATTTTGCAGAGATATGAAGGATTCGAGTTCGACTGAGAACTGAGTTCAAGGTAAACTTCATGGAATGAACGAAACTTCAGAAATTGCAGATAACCAGAAAATCAATATTTAAGCTTCGAAAAATGGAACCCAAGCTCTGTGTACTTCTCTTCCTATTCTTTTTTACTACTTCTGCTGCAAAAACCAATTCACGAATCCTGTCATGCACCGTCTCAAGCTCAAGCACAGATGCTTCAAAACGATAGAGCGTAGCTGTGATTGAAGGTTGCAAAATCCCATTACAGATAACAACCCACTGAATCTTTTTCTTTGTAGTAATTTTATTTTTACCTTCACTTTATAAAAGAAAATAGCGGCTAATCACCTGTTTTATGTTTTTTTTTTAACCTTTTCGGGTCAGTTGATTGATGTCTTTATTTAAATCAAATTGGTAATCTCAATCAACTGATTTGATTGTGCTCCATTTTATTTCAATCATGAGCTTTCCTTTTGCTGTTATGTGGAGACTGATGCTATCGAGGCAAAACGGAAAGTATCGATGATTGAGCCACCACTTTTAGAGCCGGGGGGATCTCCTGTGGTGCAGAGACGGCCCCGGGGTGAAATGATATTTTTGCCTCTCGGGCCCACATCCGAGGAGGCGAAAATACCATTTTGCTCCGGGGGTGTCTCTACACCACAAGAGATCCCTTGTGGGGTACACCACAGAGGATCCCAGTCCCTCTGTGGGGTGCCCTGTGGTGTAGAGACAGACCCAAAGGTGAAACAGCATTTTCGCACACCTCGGGGACAGCATCTGAGGTACGAAAATATCATTTCTCCCTCGGGGCAGTCTCTACACCACAAGACACGAGAGGATCTCAGTCCCTCTGTGGGGTAAACCTTGTGGGGTGTCCTGTGGTGTATAGACAGACCCGAAAGTGAAATGGCATTTTCGCACACCTCGGGTACAACATCTGAGGTTCGAAAATATCATTTCGCCCTCGGGGCTGTCTCTACACCACAGGACACTGCACAGGATTTATTATATTTAACCTTAATTATAGGGTATTTATCATACTATTGTGGTAGAATTGGATGTGCATCTATGAGCGTAGGCACTTTTTATCGAATCACGTAAATTTGTACATAAATAATAAAATCGGGTGTGAATCAGTAAACATAGATACTGTTTGTCAAACCACGTAAATTTATGCTTTTGTATGCTTGATCCCTCTCTCTCTCTCAACTCATTTTGACAAAGAAAGGAGTTAAGTGACACACTAAAGGTTTGGGGGAATGTCCATGTGTTTTGGCCAAACTAAAACGGGAGTCTTAAGTAATTCACTTACTTTTTAAGTATAAATTTAGTTTTCATTCTCTCTTAAACTTTTATCATTAATTGTATTTTCTCCTTTGAACTATGACATAAGTACAATGGACAATGAAAATTATCATTATCAGGTGTTCTTGATGTCCAAATGTTATGAATGAAAATAATAATAATAATAATAATAAAAATAAATAAATAAATTATCATTATCAGGTGTTCTTCATGATCATATTGATTGAATTTATTTAGTTTGTAGTGCTTTTTGTAACATTTGGTCATGTTGGTTAAGCCTATTGTAAGATGTGCATATATAAGACGGGTAGCTAAAATTGATTGTTTAGATGGTTAGGATTGCATGATTGAAAGATAGACGACCAAGATTAATTTCAGTCCAAGCTTCTTTTATCTAACACTTCATCATCATGCCATGCCAAGGTAAGTGGTTTAGAGCTCTTTATGCCTTTAATTTATGGTCTATCTGATTGCACGCAATAGAGCACTCTTTGAACTAGATAAATAGCTCGTCCCACAGGATTGTATCACACTAGCACTTAATTTATGCTCTGAATTCTTGCTGGCCAACAACTTGCAAATTTCAGAGTCCATAGACATTCCCCCAGATCCGATGGCTTCCTCCCCCTCATCTATGGGTGAAGGGCAACTTTGATGAGGTTGCTAAAGGGAATCCGGGGCCGACGAGTGATGGGGGTACTATTCGTGATGGAAATGGACAATTTCTGGCAGGCACATCTTTCTAAATTGGCGTTAATACTAATTCTGTGGCTGAAGCATGGGCTGCACGTGAGACACTTCTCCTAGCACTATCCAACAACACTGACCACTTGATCCTGGAGGACGACTCCACTTATGATTAACCTTCTCAACAATGAAGATCCACCTCCTTGGTCAATTGCACATTTAATTCAGGATTGTAGAAAACTCAAAGCTCAATTTTCACGATGCATAGCTCAACACATTTACCGTGAATTTGAAAGTATGTTACAACAAGCCTCTTCTATTAGTAAAATTCAATAAAGTAACAAAATATTTGCTTTTTCACTTGTAGAGGTATATTTTAAAGACGAAAATACCCTTATATATCTTGTTGAATGATCTTAAAAATAAAATAGGTGATTATATGGGAGAAGAAAGAAGCTTAGTAATATTGAAAATTATGAAAACCTCAACTATCTCTTATAATTAAAGAATAAATTAATAATTTAATTTTTTATCCATTTAACATACATAAATGTAACCATCGATAAAGCGGTATTATGGTCAGATGATCACAGTTTCTGTTACATATCGTTACAACCCCCTCTAATTCGGCACAATAAGGGTATTGGTTGTAATGGCTAAGGTTTGAGCAGTACTTGTTGTCATTATGCAAAACGTAAGGGGGTGTCAATATAATTTATCCTTAGTAAAAAAATGTTTAGTTAATTATAAGGTTAATTCCACTTGCACACTCTCACATTTCTAACAAATGCTGACAACACCTTGTATTTTCTGATATTCCACTTACATCCCTTGAGGCTTTATATCCTTGTATTTTCTGATATTCCACTTACATCCCTTGAGGCTTTATATTAGATTACATAGACCACCCCTCCATTAACTTTCCGTCATACCAGCTCACTAAATATGCTTATGTAATTTATAAACTATTTTACCCTTGAATGAGTAGTAGATTCTCCTTTTTTTTATTTTTTTATTTAGAAAGTTAATTAAACATTATATATTATTATAAAAAATTATATATTATGCATAAATAATACAAACTTATGTAGAAACAAAAATGGTGATAAAAAGCGAATTGTAATAATATGTACTTTTAGTGATCCATTACTCAATGTAATGGACTATTAATTAATTGTATAATTATTTTTAAACATAAAAACTGTAAAAACAGTAAACAATTATTAAATATATGCAAAACAAATATTAAAAATATTAAAAAATAAAACATTATTAAGAGAGATTGAATTGCAGTCTCTTACTTACCTGTTTTGCTAGTTCTTGTGCTTATTACAAGCTTGTTTCTCCTACAGGTACCCATATCCATACTTGCCTATATATATATATATATATATATATATATATATTTAAACCTTTAAAAAGTTTAGAATTAAAATAACTTTTTTTCTCCCCCAAATTTGAGAAATTTCGTCAAGACCCCCTGACAATATGCCACATTCAACGTGACATGAAATAGCTCATGAGTACATGGAATATCTGTTGGAAGCTATAGCTGAATTTTTTTGTTCCAGTTATCTTCTACTAGTATTTGAGTAGCATGAAGAAGGATTGAGTTCCATACCAGAAATCCAGGTCAAGCAAATAGAAGAAAATTCTAGTCAGTCGCATAATGAGAAGGCATGCTATATTTTAAGAGCAAGAATCTAAAATTCAACGACACTTAGGGTGTTGTTTATCATCAACATACAAGGTAATTCACAAGTACATATAGCAAGAGCTAATCATTTGTGCATATATGCGAGCAATGTTAAGTGGACTTCGATTAAAACCCGAAACCAGTAAAAATACAAATGAAGAATATAGCAAAGAAGTACCAATAGTTCTAACCACAATGAAATAGAATGAATACAAACCCAAATCCACATAGCAAACATAGGAAATTCAAGTAAGATCATCCTCCTCCAGTTCTTTGTCCTTCAGCTTTTCCTTCACCCTCAACAGAAGAGTGGTCTTCCAAGTATCCTATGGAAAGAAAATATGCAGAAGCAAAAGCAGGTTAGAAAATCTACTTGAAAAGCTGAGATGGTTCTACCAACTAGGTCATCTACTATACTTCCAATATGTATGTACGTATAATATTGGGTGACTACAATATTAAATATATAAATAGAAATGTCATTAATTTAGGATACTTTACAAAAAATTAAATATATATCAAATTATATATCTTTTTTATCTGATTTCTTATAACTATAAAATACGTTTATCAAAAAATCCGATAATTGTTCAAATCCCATCTGATCTGAAACTAAGCAGATTTGGTAAGGGATTTATGATCCGATAAGTATTATCTGACTTTTAATCCAATCAAATTTGGATACGTCTTGATCTGGTCCAAATCTGATCTGTTGACAGCACTATCCCTAGTGAGTGAGGATAGAAAAGTGAAAAAAAAATTATTTAGAGGGGAGATAATCTCTAAGAAACTTGAGGATTTATTCTTGAAAATCCTCGAGTTTCTTTCACCCCTAGCTTCACAACGAACCGCGTGACATAAGGCTTGCTATGTCCTCTTACCCCTTATCCTAGTAGTCCTAAAATGCCAATAACTTAGCAACACCCTACATCAGAAGGCAACAACTAAATAGCCTCCAAGTATAAATGTATAATGTGATATAGCTACAGCCACCTCACAATGAATAAAGAGATGGGTAATACGTTCATGGGCGGAGCTACATAGGGGCGAGAAGGGGCAACTGCCCGCCCTCAATTTTTTTAAAAATTTGAAGTTGGCAATTGCTTTTGTAACATGTTACAAATTGCCCCTATCAAATTTTGTTTTTGCCCCCTAGAGTTTTTTGTTGCATCAATGTGGTCCTTCATAAGGATGCTTTTATGGCTGATGCCATTTCTTGGTGGATTGCAAGTCTTGTGTGGAAGCTACCTTTTCATAGGGACCCTAGCTACTGGTGTCAGAGGAATTAGCCTTAGATTAGAAAATTTGAGGGCCGTTGGGTTTGGACCTTATACCCTAAAGGCAACTGTTTTGTCCAAGTCTTTCTATTACCTTTTGATCTCTTCACAATTGGAAGTATCCATTTAAGCCTTTAATTCCATTAAAAAATTTTGGTTGGTACTCGGTACCTAGACATCTTTAGAGTCGGAGCTTCCATCACATGGATTGTGGCCTCAAGAGAATTTACACATGATGTCCTCCAAAAGAAGAACGTTGTAGCTCTTTCTCCTCATGTGTGAGTGACGTGTATTAAAGAGGGAACCTATTAGAAAAAAAGGGACCCTAACTCGTTTTAGGGGGAACGTACTCAGGGGCTGAGCCAAGATTCTATTGTGGGGGGTGGAGGCCAAGATTTGACAAAAAATCGGTTTTCGGTTTGACAAAATTAATGCTATTTTTGACAAAAAGGAGACAATTAACACTAGTTTCTATATCATACATACACACATATATAAATAATATACATAATCTAATTCGATTTTTTCGATTCAGTTCGGTTTAGTCGAAGCCTTAACCGTAAACCAAACAAAATTAATTCGTTTTTTCGTTTTCTAAACCCTATCCAAACAAAAATGAAAAAAAAAAAAAAAAAGAAAAAAACCAAACCAACTTTTTCCGTTTGCTATTTTGATTTTTGGCTTATACCGAACCAATTGACACCCCTAGTTAGAGGGCTGTCAATGGATCGGATCATGGACCAAGTTCGATCCAAATCCGATCCAAAAAAGTGGATTTAGTAAGGGATTTTTGATCCATTAAGATATGATCTGATTTCATTTGTATGCACTTATAAATATATAAAATGTATATTACATATATACATATGTAAGTATATATAATATTGGGTGACTACAAATATTAAATATATACATAGAAATGTCATTAATTTAGGATACATTTAAAAAAAATTATATATATATATATATATATATATATAATTATATTTCTTTATTATCTAATTTCCTATAACAATAAAATAGGTTTATTGAAAAATACGATAATTTTTTGAATCCAATCCGATCAGAAACTAATCGGATTTGGTAAGCGATTTATGATCCAATGATCCAAGCTGATCCGACTTTTAATCAAATTAAATTTGGATACCTTCTGATCCGGTCCAAATCCGATCCGTTGACAACCCTACCCACCTTAGTGAGGATACAAAAATGAAAACAAATTATTGAGGGGCCAACAAAAAACTCTAGGGGGCAAAAACAAAATTTGATAGGGGGCAATTTGTAACATGTTACAAAAGCAATTGCCAACTTCAATTTTTTTTAAAAAATTGAGGGGAGTTACCTCTTCTAGCCCCTATGTAGCTCTACCCATGAACGTATTACCCACCTCTTTATTCTTTGTGAAGTGGCTGTAGCTATAGCACATTATACTTCGAGGCTATTTAGTTGTTAATGGGTGATGCTTTTTGATGTAGGGGGACATAGCAAGCCTTGTGTCACGCGGTTCATTGTGAAGCTGGGGGAAAAAGAAACTCGAGGATTTTCAAGAATAAATCCTCAAGTTTCTTAGAGATTATCAAGAAGATCAAGGTTTTGGTGGCATAGTGGGTTTCCATTCAAAAGGACTTCACAGATATTTCGATTGAGAATGTGCTTATGGATCAAAGGGAAGTAGACATGTCTAGTCCAATATATCAATGCTTTTCATATGATATGGAATGTACACACCTAACGAACCCATCAAGTTGAATTTTTATGGGCACTTTATGGGACCAAAGACAATTAGGGGTAGGAGTTTTTGGGGACCACTAAGGTGAAGTCAACATGTACTATGATGGACGTATGACAGCTGAACTTAAGTCCATTCTTTTCGGCCTCATTAAGGCAAAGAGATTTCAAGGGGCTAGTTTAATTGTTCGGAGAACTTGCTAATAGTCATAAATTGGTTGAAAGGTGGCAAGATTGGGACAATAAGGAATGGAGAATACAGCTGCGAAACCTTCAAAGTATTGATTCACGCGGTTGATCTCTTCAGATTGAACAATAATATTTCGAAGGTAGGGCGGTCGATTCAGAGAGATAAAAGCAGGAGCTGGAATACCTTGGGCAAAACCAACCCGCCGAGACAGCAAATTCAGAAGATAGACTTTCACGCCGCATTTTTGGTTCCGGTCGGGCGTCCCTTCTTCCAGAGACCCAAAGTGTAAGTCTTGGCAGACCAAATAAGAAGCCCAAATTGAATTCCGTTTAGAAACAGCCGAAAGATCATCAGAACTCTCAAAGAGACCAAGGTTGAGGAATTCGAAAGGGCCAAATTCAACAAGACAAGGAAAAGCAGATTTGAGCGGTCGGAAGGAAGACTGAAGAGAACTGAAAGGATTCGGTAAAAGACCGCGGGTGAATGACAACATTCAGCCAATGCAGTCCCCGGTAGAGCAGATTCGAGAGGGGCGCCATGGTCGATTTAGCAAAAAACCGAAGGAAATATTCCCAGACCCAGAACTGCAGAAGCCACAAAGGGCCACCCACAGAAGCGAGATTTCGGTTAGCAAGATTGAAAAGGCCTAGATAAAGCTGAGATAAATAAAAAGGGGTTAAAGCAAGACGACGGCCACCGACTAGGGCAATAGCAACCCGAGTATACTCTTTAGTGAGCTGGCCAGAAGCCACACACAAACTACGGCATAGAAACATCAATAAGAAAGAGCAATGCTCTTGGATATCAGGAACAGGAGACTTCTCCTTGAGCATGAAGGTGCCATAGGCAACCCGAGCATTAGAGTTATCAAAAGAAAGATTGGAAGAGGGAAGATTACCATCAACCGACTCACTGACCGGAGGCAAACTGGTAAGGGCACAAACATTCAAAACAGGCAAGCTCATGGGACCACATGGAAGGTGAAAAGTATTGGTAGAACGACTAAAAGCAACCCGGAGCAGCAAGCATGGAATGAGTTATAGGGAACTCAAAACGTGAGTACTGGATCAGTTCGAAGATACCCACGGACTTCCAGAGAGTGGCAAAGAAAGGAGTCAAGCGGTTGATCAACAAAACCCAGTCCGTATTTGCCTTCGGCCAGGATCTCAAAGAATGGCCAGCAGTCCAAGCTTGCCAATCTAGAAAGGCAGCATCGGCAAGAAAGGTTTCGCCCAGGCATCGGGGGAAAACAGATTGCAATACAGTAGCTAGCTGCAGAGTGACTTTCAGAAAGGACAGACCTAGAGCTAGGGAATCCTCATAAGGGAAAGTGAGTCGTTAATCGGCAGAGGAAGAGAGCAAAGAAAAAGAAGATGATTCATAAGGGATGCTAGACACCATTGAAGAGCTAAGTGAAAAACCAAGGAGGAAGGAGATGGAAAAGTGAATAAGGTCGGTCAAAGATTGCTTTTCAAAATTCAAAAAGGTGAGATTTGGACGCTATAATGATTATATCCTAGTCCCAAGGACACCCAACTACATATTTTGTCAGCTCAAAAGTTTATTTTTGAAATGACAAGAGAATGGGGCAATGTTTAGGCCAAAACCAGATCAGGCCACGAAAAGTGTAAATCCAGCTCAAGCCCTAATCAATCTAAATCCGGAGAATTGATATGGACCCAGATTGGTAGAGAGCAAAATGATGGGCCAAGAATAAGAGAAACTGAATTCAAAAGTGGGGTGAATATCAGAAAGAAGAGAAGTAACCACCCATCGTCCATAAACCGTCAAAACGGTTGCACTGGATTTAAGAGGAGATCGGCAAGATGGCTATAAGAGGAGATCGGCAAGACAGAGAAAGGTTCACAACAAATCATTTCGAAAGCTACACGTAGCTTAGTCATTGATTCTCAACGATCACTAGTTTACCCTTAGATTCTGCAAGGATCCTGCTGCACTTCTTGTTTCGAACTAATTTTCTCTCAGAAGATCCCTCTAGTCGGCAGCGAAGGAATCCCAGTCGGGAGATCGACAGAGCCCCCCTCGATAGTCCCTTGTATGCTGATCTGTGCACCCGTGAGCTAGTCGCGTTCCCACAATCAGAGCCCAAGAAACCGCCAGAAGTTTTGTATATTTTTTGTTCATATTACTTTGTATCTTTTCAGTTAGAAGGTTTACCTTCTAATTGTATGTTTAACTTATGTTCTAGTCATCTAATGTGAAAGTGCTATTAACACATACAATCACTATATGTGATTCATGCACAATAAATGATAAATGATTTATGATGTATGATTAAATATTCAATAGTAGTTACACATACCTGCAGGACTATTGAAACTTTTTATGACATATTAAACAAGCCCCAAGCATGGCTCAAGCTCATTTAATAAATGAGCTTTTTGCTAGGCTCAGCTCATGAGCTTAATTATTGAGCTCAAGCTTGCTTCACAAGAGCCGGGCTAGCTTAGCTTGTTGGCAACCCTACAAGGATCTGACATGGAACCTATACCCGTGTTACGTTGTGTCGACATAGGTACTTGAGAAAAAGAAAGAAGATCAACCGTTTCTGTTGCCAGCTTACACATGTAAGGTAGGCTCTATATGTACTTACTGAGTTAGTAATTCATCAGAATTCTTGCGTTCTCTCATATTTTTAAAAGAAACAATTTGTATTCATTTTTCCACTACCCTATTGTATACTTTTTCGCGTTAAGTATAGGCTTCACCCTTTTCTTTCTTCAGAAAGTCCTATCATATCAGTAACGTGCCAAGTATGGCAATCCAATTTTGACATATTGTAACACATTGCATAAACAAAATTTGTGATTGAATCAAAATTCAACAGTAGAAATGAACGTACCAGTCGGGTCATGCTGTCAAAATCTTTTATAACATCAGTGAACTTTGCAACATCTTCCTCATCAATTGCAGCAGCCAAATTCTGTGATACAAACAATAGGTTTCCTGGTTTAGCTGATATTTTGTAAAAAAATGAAACAATGATCATAACAAATGTATAAGACATTACGGAATATAAAGGCAGTAAATGTCAATACTAAACAGGCGTACTAACTTCTAAGAAGCAATTAAGTTGCATATGCACAATAATGGTACAATTTATGTTCCAGTAATTCATCGAAATCCACATCCTATAATTAAGCATGAGAACTTTAGAACTTGAGAGTGGATGCAAGACAAGACGCAAGTCAAATGCAGAGTTTACAAGCTGTAACTTACCGCTAAAAACTTGTACTCACGTGTCCCTGAAAAAGTTGGATCCAGGTCCTGCACAAGAAGCAATGTTATTTATAATTCACCAGATAAAACGTCTAAGATGCAGAATGAGAGCAAACTTATACCTGATATCGCTCTAAGGAGTTGGTAATCGCAACAACATCCCCTTTACATAGTTGGCAAAGGCCAGCGTTTAGAAGATGTCCTTTAACTCCATATTTTAGTAGATTATTGTTTAATGACTGCCGTGCTACATCCTCATAAATCTCAATTGCCTTTTGGTACCTGGAAAAAGAAGTATAATCATAGTTTGTCAATTTTGATCATTTTTTTTTTATTTTACTGTGTTGTATTAAATTGCAATAACTTAAGGAGTACACATATAATTTCTGAATCGTGCATGAAATGTATAAACAGCTAGACAAAAGAACATGACTGCTCCCTACAAAATGTACAAAAAACCTAAGTGATCATCACACAATCAAAAGCCTCTTTCCAGCCACAACTTAACATAATTGATTTGTGGATGCAACCTTATATCAACTTTCCTTTCATCACAAAACACGTCTCTAACAATCCTATTGTTCCTCTCCTTCTAAACGTACCAAAAGATTATAAGGGGAATCATAAGAAACACATCCTTATAACCTTCTGAATTTCTCAGCCACTTCCAGCAATGAAACAGCTTCTTCATTCTTCCTGGCATGCACCATTCTTCATTCCCTGTAAAACTCTGCTCCATATGGCCCTGATGGAAGATCAATGAAATAATAAGGGATCAGTTGACTCCACCTCATTCCACACATAATATCTGTTTGGTAATGACCACTTTCTAGAAACAAGATGGTCTAATGTCAAGACTTTATCCAACATCACTGTCCATGCAAAAAAGGATGTTTTATAACGAACCTGTTCTGTCCAAATATTATTCACTGGAGATGAACTGCCTGTAGGATCTACCAACTTTCTATAAAAAGGATTAAATGTGAACCCTAAGGAACGTTCTTAATCCAAACTCCCTCTCCAGATATCAAATTTGACACATTCCACGTAAATCATGCTAAACAATCGAGTCTGCTGACTGATCTCACTTAGCGGATTCCATTCAACTCCTTCCTCCCTAACTAAATATTCCATAATTGTTACATCCTTGTCAACTGCCACCTGAAATTGTAGAGGGAAAGATAAACAAAGAGGGTTTTCTCCACACCACCAGTCCCACCAAAAGGAAACTGTAGCCCCAAAGCCCATTTCAACTCTAACTACAGATTGAAAAAAAACCCCTCTTCATTATTCCTTCAAAAAGGCTGAATCCATGACTACCGATCACGCAAAGGGAACACCACCAATTCTTGTCCACCCCGTACTTGGCTGCATTGACTTATTACCACAAGCTGTCTCTCTCCTCCCCGAACCTCCATAACCATGTGTTCCCAATAGCGCTTTGTTCATCAAAGTAAATGGGCAGAGTCCGAAACCCGGTCTTCTTTCGGCCTACAGAAGCTTTTTCCAATCCATTGAACGATATTTGAGCTCATTTTCTTCCCTGTACCCTTCCTCTTAATTCTTTCCAACCTTGGTGCCACTAATGCGAAGATGACCAACAAGGAAAGGAAATAGATTTGGTGGCTATACAATGCACTATAAATAAAATCATCTTACCACTTCTTATTAAATACCTTTTCCATGGAGTAGCTTCCTTTCGAGTCCTTCTATCACTTTACACCAACTTCACAAATTGTTTTCCACATATTAATATATTATATGTGCAGGTGCAAGGTAGTCAAACCATGAAATGAATCGAGAATCATTAGGGGTCACTAAGAATCGAATCTTAATTTTGGATGGTAAATCGTAAGATAGGTTTTGGGATTACTCTTAGGAAAAGGGTTTTTGTTGTTAAAATAAGTAAACGATGATTCTTTATGTATATTTAATCATTTTAGAGTTCTATATTCTATATAAAGAAGAGTTAAAAAAAAAAAAGTGGAAGTTTTTAAATAAGAAAAAAGAAACATTTTTTAGTGTTATAGAGTCGAGGTTTGAATTATATGAATTGCACTATTAAATCGTAAATCATAAGATTCAAATATGAACTAATTTTGTTCACTGATTTGAATCGATCTAGGATCAAATTGAACCGAATCATACATTCACACAATGAGTTGTAAGATTGTAACAACAGTGTAGGTGTATGACATGGAATTCATGTTAATTTATCTTTGTATCTAAACGAGTCCCGTTTTAAGTATCAACGAGTGCAAATCCACCATAATCCTAATTCTTATGGGTTTTCCACGCATATAAAATATGTATCTTGATACGTATCCATTTTTGGATGGACCAATATGCTACCTCAATATGATATTTTGAACCATGCTCAAAACACTCAAATAAAGTATGTTTAGAATCACAAATCACCAATTTGCCATCTGCAAATTTTACATGAGATATACCTCCCCCCCCTGCCGGGGGGGGGGGGGGGGGGGGGGGGGGGGGGGGGGGGGGGGGGGGGGGGGGGGGGGGGGGGGGGGGGGGGGG
>JAUPMG010251798.1:0-21859 GCA_031762675.1 Pachysandra terminalis | reverse complement strand
TGAGGTGTAAGCCTCATGTAAACAAATAAATAATAAAGTACAAATTATTTATATAAAAATACAAAATAAATTAAATTAAAATTGCTATTCATGTCATGATAAGTGATTAAAATTAATAGTTAAAATATAATTAGTAGTAATGTTTTACTTAACAAGGTTGGTTAGTGTCAATTTGTAGTTAAAACCTTGATGTTTCCTTAAAAAAGAGAGTATTAAATCAGTTTTAAAAAAAAAAAAAACTGAAAATAATTTATTAACCTAGTTACTGAGGTTTAAGCCTTATGTCTTGAGGCGTACACCTCGGTTATGCCTCATGTGAGGCGTACTCTTTATTTTACGCCTCAAGACAAAAGGCGCACACCTTAAGAGCAAGGAACGCCTCCAGGTTGCACCTCAAGGTGTTTTTGCAATGCCTCGCCTTGAGGCATACCTCAAACGGCTTTGCAAAACACTGATATATATATATATATATATATATATATGTGTGTGTGTGTGTGTGTGTGTGTGTGTGAGGCGTACTCTTTATTTTACGCCTCAAGACAAAAGGCGCACACCTCAAGAGCAAGGAACGCCTCCAGGTTGCACCTCAAGGCGTTTTTGCAATGCCACGCCTTGAGGCATGCCTCAAACGGCTTTGAAAAACACTGATATATATATATATATATATATATGTGTGTGTGTGTGTGTGTGTGTGTGAAAACATAAGGAATACTGAGAATGTGTGTCATAGAACCTTCTTGGATGATGGGTTATATATCGCTCACGTGTGGAAACCTTCCAAGGTGAATTTCATGTATTGCTTTTAGTTATCTTTCTTATAAGGAGGACCTCTTTTGACATGATAGTCCATCAACTAGCGAGGGAATGTAGCAAGTATAACACTTACAAGGGACTAGTATAGTCGAGTTCGCCTGGACAGAGTGACCTTGTGTTTGAGATCTCGCAGGCAATCTTGGTTTTCATGGCTATTATCCTTGCAAAGGGGAATGGCTATTGAAACACCCGAGGGAAGGACTAAGGTTACTATATTCAAAGGAGATTTTCTAGAGATTAGGCTATAACTTGTTTCAATTACCTTCCTCATACAAGGGAACCTTTCTTTATATATCCAAGTCAACATCTGCAACTGAAGGAATACAATAATCATAATACTCAATCAAGAGAACAGTATAGACGAGCGTCCGAACAAATAGATCTTCATTTTGCAGATCTTGCAGACAAACACGATTTCATGGCATATTCCTCAAAAGGGGGAGTTACTGTTAGCTCCCTCGAGATAAAGATTGAGAATGCAAACTAAGTGCCCTCGAGTGGAGAGGCTATTTACCGTAAGTAATGAGACTTCTCTGGCTTCTTCCCTCGAACAAGAATATAGAAATATTTAGGACAATGGGGCTCACAACCCTTGTTTTATACGATTGTGAGATCCTTCGAGGGTAGCTTCCCTCTGGGTCACATATTACAATCTCTAGAGGGTTTTTCCCTCGAAGTCGTTTTAACACTTTACTTTTTGAAACAATGAACCGTGTTTCTTGAGGGAGACAAACTCATAACCATGTCCTTTAAGGGTAATGAGTACATTGACAAATTGACCATCTCGATGTGGTGTCTACGTTATGATAAAGTGACCATTTAGTCCCTCCGAGGGAATAGGATAAAACGCTTCTCTAGGAAGTAACCCTTGGTTGTTCCTTTGAAGGTAAAGATGAAATATTTCTCAGAGAAACAAGGGAAATATTGGCTGTCACAATGACGTGGTCCAATTATTTGTGAACACTTAATTTGAAGGAACATGCTTAAGCTCTGGGGAAGGGTAGAAAGCTGTCTTTTCATGAGCTAAGGCAGGCGGGCTGTTTTTGGCTCGGTTAGCCACCTATTACCCACATATGGTGACAACTGACACGTATCTTAACTTACAAATCTGGACTGCACCATCATCAGTAGTAAGAATAAATCAAATATAAATTACATAATTTTATCATTAGTTTGTAAATTTCCATTGTGTATGGTTGTATGTTGTATATTTCAGTATAAAATATAACTCATACTGTCAGATTATTAATAAAAAGTTTTGAGTAATAACTTACAAATTATTTAATATTAATAATAATAATTTTCAAAATTATTAAAATAAAATGGAACATATAAAGACATTATTAGTAATAAATAACTTTCTTGATAAGTAAATAATTAGTAATAAATTGTATCATTGTTAATTTATTTTTATATTGTATAATCTATATTAATGTAAAATATAAATCATGTAATATATTATTATTAGTAAGTTAATGAATAATAAGTTAATGTAAATAATGCAAATGTACTAGTCATACCTAATAACTTAGCGCCTTTAATAACATTGGTTGTTCAATATTGGTAATCATGTTTTCCCAAATAAATATCATCATTAACAGTAAGACTACGTAGCTAAGTTATGTTGTTTAGTACTGAAAAGAAAAGAATAAGACTCCAACATTACTTATTCTTTGCAATATGCCAACTATTAAAAAAATATGTCACATAAGAATAAAAATGGAATGTGAAACACTATAACTAGAAGATAAAAATTTCAAATTCAAGATAAACATAAGAATTGCAAGAAAAAGGTTGCATTATTAAACAAATATAGTAAATGCAAGGTTTCAAGAGTAACTAGAAAAACAAACCTCCTCAAGCACCGCTTTAACTTGGCGGAGTTTTTCGGCATGCTCAAGATCTTCTGCTTCACTATCACTTTCTCGACCAAGCCTAAATAGTGTAAATTTACATGCTATTAATATTTCCATCTTGTATTGAGGTTATAAACTAGCAAACGAATGGTCTAGTTGCCAATTTGACTTATGAACACAGGGATATAGTTAAAATGTCAAATAAAAGCAAAACAAGTTGAAGGAGGTAAAAAGGCAGTTAGGAAGACTAAGGAAAAGCACGATTATTATATTCATGCCTTATATATAAATACACACACGTGTGTGTATACAAGCATAAACATAGAAGCAACTAAGAAAAATGAAACAAGAATTAAATACAACAATAGCAAAATACCTTCCCAGCCGGGCTCAGATTTGCTAACATTTTTTGAGCTGAAGCTCAATAGGATTTCAAGGACTCAGGCTTGGTTTGCTAAAGGTTGGCTCAATCCAAATAATGTTGGTGGGCCATAGGAGTCATAAGCCCGTTAGATACAAATTCACAAAGCCTATGAATTGGGCTTAGATGACAAAGAAAAAGAAATTAAAAGACCACAAATTATGATATTTTTATTTTAAAACTTAAAGATATTATGTCATTTTTATAGATAACATATAATCATAATATATAATGATATATTATTATAAAGCAAGGGTGCCATGCTTTAACCAAGACGAGCCAACTTGATCTCGGTTCAAGCTTGTTAAGGAAATGAGTTATTTTTGAATCTCGAAATGAACTTACGAGCCTAATTATTGAGCTCAAGCTTGCTCATGTGAGCCAAGCCAGATCATAAGCCGAGCTAGCTTGGCCTATTGACAGCCCTACTTGCACCTTTTTAACAGGTGCCTTCCTCATACTCCTTTTAACATGGCCAAGCCATCTCAATTTATCTCCTATTTGAGATATTCTTTGACAGTCATATATATATATATATTCATTCCTTACCTTGTCTTTCCTAGTCTTTTCACACATCCATCTCAACATCCTATTCTTGCAATAATCATCCTATGAATATGTTGCTTCTTCTTTGTTTCCAACAATCCGCTCCATACATCATAGCTGGTGTATAGTTCTCCTATAAAATTTCCCTTTGAGCTTTTGGGATATTGTTGTTCACATAACACTCTAGAAGTGCCTCTCTACTTGAGCCATCTAGCTCTCATTCTATGCAGCATCCTTACTAATATCCTCTTCATGGATAATTGATCCAAGATAACAAAAGTGGTTACTTTTGGGAATCATCTAGTTCGTAAATCTTAGGATTGCTTCACCCTTGCTACTTTGTACTAAAGTTACACTCCATATACTCAATTTTAACTTATTTTAATACATTTTGATTCCAAGGTATTCTTCTATAATTCTAATTTTGCATTTACTCCCTCTCTAGTTTGGTCCACCAAAACCACACGATTTGCAAATAACATACACCAAGGCAATTCCTTTTGAATATCAATTACAAATCCATCCATAATCAAAATAAAAACTTAGGAACTCATAGTTAACCCTTGATGTAAAAGTATTGTTACCTGAGCTCATTTGTCTCACTACAAATTGTTCTCACCTTAGTTACCTCTCCCTTATTCATGTCCTTAACAAAATCAACGTCTCTGATTAGTGTTTTCTTGCACAAAACCTACCAAATTAAATCCCTAGGTGCTCTATCAATTTTCCATAGATCTATAAACCATGTAAAGGCCTCTCCTCTTCTCTCTTAGCTTCTCCATTAATTGTCCAAGTAAAAGGATAAGCTATATGATTAATTTCCTTCCTAACATAAAGTCAAAATTGACGTTTTGACACGTTATTTTTCTTAGTCTTTCCTCGTCAATCTTCCTAGAATTTTTTGGTATGACTTATAAGCTTAATTCCATGACAATTAGTACAATTTTGGACGCGAGCATTGTTCTTATATATAAGTACTACAATGCTTCTTCTTTAAGAATTTGGCATTTTTTATTCCTTAAAGTTCTAAATAATTTGGTCAACCAAAGTCACCTCTCACCATGCTTTTCCATAAATACAATGGAATATGGTCAAGTACCAGAGCTTTTCCTACTTTAATCTTATCTAAATCTTCCTTCATTTCAGTAACCTTAATCCAACGAACATAATAGTGTTCTATTGTCTCCCCAACACTCACAACGTCACCTAATCTAGAACTCTCCACACCTTCATCATTCAATTTATTTTGAAAATTCTCTCAACCTTCCTTTAATTTCTCCATCCTTTAGCATACTCTCAATCTTCAATCTTAAAGCAGATAGTTTGATCTAGATCTCTTCTTTTCTTCCCGCTAAATGGTGCCAACTTGTAAACATATTTCTCACATATGCTTGTTTTTTGGCCTCACGTACTATCTTCTTTGTATCCGCTGGGCACTTCTGTATTTTTCTAGTTTCTCCTGACATATTTTTTGCCAAGTCATAAAATAAAGTCTACTCTTTAGTAGTCTTATAAACTTATTACTCCATCACCAAGTTTCTTCGTGGGGTTGAAATTTATTGTTAAATTCTTATAAGAATTATTGTTAAATTTTTATAAATCCTCTCTTGATCTTTCCTCATTTATTTAGTTCCGCTGATTTTGTGTAGGTTCTACATTCTACATCTAGATCCCATATTCCCTTTTCATAAGTTTATCTCCAGAAGTCACTAATATTTCTCCTTTTAGATTCCACTATTTTATTGTTGATCATTTTTAATATATTTTCCTCTCTTATGCCTCATAATAACAAACATCCATTACCATCAACCTATGTTGTGAAGCTAGACTTTCACCTGGAATGAGTTTGCCATCTCTGCATATTGCTAAATTCATCCCTCTTAAGAAGGAAAAAGTTGATTTGCCTCCAGTTTGGTCCACTATTAAAGATTACTAGATGTTCAAACATTTTTTGAAAGAAAATATTTGTTGATGCAAGATCATAAGCCACTGCAAACTCAAATTTTGCTTACCCAATATTGTTTCTATGTCCAAAGCTCCATCCACCATGTAACTATCATAGCCTTCACTCTATTCTTCAATATGACCATTTAAGTCCCTGCCTAAAATTATCCTCTCACCATTAGCATAATTCTTCTGATTAATCCATCCATTGCTTCCCAAAATTGTTTCTATATGGTTTCGTTGAATCCTACATGGATTGCATAAGCATTAATGGTATTAAAACTTCTTGTCCTAAGACTAATTTAATTATCACTAACTGTCGCTAATTCTTCTAACACCTACAACATTAGCCTTCATGTCTTTTTATCTACCATTATCCTATACCATTTTGACCATTACCTTCTCTTGTATGCAAAAGGGTTTCTAAGCCATCTCAGATATGCTTGTAAAGCATATGAGAGGCTCAAACACCATGTGGTTCCAACAAACTATAAAGATAGCAGAATCAATCAAACAAAAAGAAAAGAAAGCCTCAAAAGGACCGTTGGAAATAATCCCTTATGAGTAGTGATTTTCAAAATCCAAAGGAATTTTATTTCCTTTCAAAAACCTGATTCCAACTCTTGCAGGAAGAGACCACCTTCCCTTTTTTAGCTTGTCATCCCCATCTCTCTCTCGATTTTTCGTCTTTCTTTTCTAAATCTTAAAGTAAAACGTAAATATAGTCTGAGAGACGCAAGATATTGTCACTACTACTACCCAACGGATGGCAAGACCAAGAGGCCAATGTTATTAGGAATTTATAAAATTGGTTAGAACTAGTATTATGTGCAACTTAAGCAAAAGTATTTCCGCTATGCTAGTCAAAATAGGGACAAAGCTGGGTGCATACTCCATGTGGTTTATGAGTTATATAGTTGCAATGTATTTTCATGTATTTTGCGACTTATAAGGTAAAATGTACTAGTTTCTGGTCTAAAAACCTTATATGTATATACTTGAAGTGTTAATGAATGATGTATGCAAGACAGCGAATGCCTTATTCGTTATACATGCCTTTATATCCTACGTCATTTTTTATAATCTTTTGAGATATTTGTGTGTAAACAATTCTAAATCTACCATAGGGTTTCATTAAAAAATTCCATCTTTTCACTCAATGTTCCCTCATTCCTTTAACTCTTTTTCTGATATCAATTTTTTTGCAATATTTCCCTATTTTTGTGGGTGTGGTATTTCCTGAAAAATCAATATTGAAAAGCTTTTCTATAGATAACAATTCATTAGATATTCAACTGCATATTGCATTATATTGTTTCTCCTACAAATATTTTTGAGGTGGGATTGTCTAGTGAAATGCCCCAGACTTGGAAACCTAGTGAGACATGGAATTCACACATGGAAACTTATTTGCCATGCAAATACTAAGTTTGAGTCCAAAAACATTTTTGGCATGCAAAAATGCATCTCCTATTAATGTCTTTCATACAAAAAAGCTTGAAAATATTAAAAAAATCATCGCTACTGCTACAAGAGACAAAATGTGTTATATAAGTATTAATGGAGTATAACTGTATAAGTGGGTTGATATATTGTCCACATGGTCTATCTGGAGAGTTCCCTGTCAGGTGGATGGCCTACATTAACCACATCATTGCTCCACGTGGCAAAAATGCCATGTTTCATCAGGCAACTAAAAGCTGGTGAGGTCAACATTACTAAGAAAAATACTCTCAGGTCTATGAATCCTATTTTCTAATAATTGATGAAACTGACACTCTACACCCTCATAAGATTCCAAAATAAGCGACAACATAAGATTCCAAATCATACATAAATGTTAGTCTAAATGTTACTATATTGAAAACACGAAAAAATAATAATAGTATACTAACAATAATATCAACAATTACCAAAAAAAAAAACAATAATAACAACTACAACAATAACAATAGCAATAAGAATCATAACAATAATAATAGTAATAGTAATAGTAATAGTAATAACAATAACAATAACAATAACAATAACAATAACAATAACAACAATAATAATAATAATAATAATAATAATAATAATAATAATAATAATAATAATAATAATAATAATAATAATAATAACCTGCAAATTCTGAGCTTGCTAATTACCATCCTTTGGGTTCACATAGCAAACTCACACCAGAATCTGTCTACCCTACTAAAGCGACTAACTCACTGAGACATATTTGCTTTCCAAATAAATGGCAGGTAACCTCAAGTGTCTCAAACAAAAGCTGAATGCACCAAGTTTCTAGTATCAAGTGACATGTTGGTCCAACAACTAACACTAAGAATAACAATATTTTTAAATAATGCATATCTCAGGCCAAAAGTCCCATGGCTAGACCTAGCAATGAGGGTGAAGAAAACTAGTCTGTTGACAGAGCATGCATTGGTACAAGCATAAAAACAATTAAACCATGTAATTTTCTATTTGGCGTGGAGTGTATACCTTGTGCGTGGTACTAGAATTCTTGTTGCATCCAACAGATCTTGAAGCTGAACTGCACTTTTGAGCTTTGTCTGGGAAAAGGAAAAGTGAACTATATTAATGTAAAGTGGAAACACATGCAAGATTATTCATGAACAACTATGAAAAGATAAAAGTATCAAGAGTAACGAATCACCTCAGACCTAGGTCTCCCACCATTGTATTTTAGCATTAAATTTAACAGCTTTTCCTCTGTAACCTTCAACTTAACCTTTTGTTTGGGCGTTCGATCACCGCTGTTAAAGAAAAAGTTAATTAAGGAATGTCAACAGAATGACACAACCAAATGAGAAACTGGGGCATAAATCTTACTGACGAATAACAGCAATGACACATCGTAACTCCTCTGACTGCCCGAATGTCCCAATAATTCCACTCCCCTGACGTGTTAATCCCTCAGAAGTTTGGATTGGTTCATTGACCTTCCATGGCAGAGTTGGTGGAAGTGTTGAAGAAAGATGAGGGGCTTTTGCATCAAGAAACATCTTTCTCAGTACACAGGCAGCATCATCATAATACCTAAGCTTGGAAAATATACCTTAGTGATATAGTATTCACCAATATACGAATGAACAATTTAATAATATATTAACAGGAAAAAAAAAGTTACATGATGCAATCATAGTCTAGATTATGAGTATTGATGATTAAGTTGGAAAGTGCTACGGAAATACAACCCAATTGTACACCAACAGCATACATCAAAAGGGTAACAAAAATGTTTCCGCTTTGTTTTGCCAATACCCCCTATGTTTTGTGTATGTTCTAACTTCTAAAACCATACAATAGGGCTGAAAATGTTGGTGTTTTCATCATTTTAGATATATAGCTTACCAAAATGGCCATATCAAGGTGCTAAACATGTCATTTTGGATATATTTATGGAAGTACTTTCATAATCCAATTTGATATGGAGAGTCTTAAAACGTGGGGAGATTTGATATGAGGAAATTTTTCTCCATCTCAGTTAACTTACATAAGTGCATTGTTGTCAGTTAATGTTTAAAGTGATGGAATCATGGACATTTAGACTTCAGGGGCAAGAATGCAAAAGATACATTATCAATCAACACTCCCCCTCAAGTTGTGGCTTAGGTGTCGATCATGCCCAACTTGCACATATGATGTACATATCTAACTTTCATGAAGTTTCTCTTTGATAAAATGGTGATCCACTTCAATGTGCTTTGCCCTACCATGTTGGACTAGAATGTGAGCAATACTAATGTCTGCTTTATTGTCATAGTAAAAGCTGATATGACCTTGAATTTCAACTCCCAATTCATGTAAGAATATCTTAAGCCAAAAAATCTGCACACTCTATGTGCCATAGCCCTATACTCCGCTTCTGCACTTGACCTAGCACAACAGATTGCTTTTGCTCCTCTAAGTAACTATGTTACCACTAACCAGTGAACAGTTTCTTGAAGTAGCCCTACAGTCAGTATAAGAACCATCCCAATTTGCATCTGTGTACAATTATGCTCTCAAATGACCATAATTTAGATATAGCACTCTCGGGATCCCTTCCAGGAGAGGATGTAAGATTTGTAGAATTCTATAAAATGTTTCAAGGTGTGTAGTATATGGAGCATGCATATATTGATTGATGGCACTCACAGCAAAGGCAATGTCCGGTCCTGTGAGAGAAATATAAATCAACTTCCCCACCAGTCTCTGAAATCGACCTACACCAATAAGAGACTGCCCATCCTGATCACTCATCTTAAGATTCAACTCAATCGGATCAATAATTCTTAGGAACCTAATTTCCCTATCTCCTTAAGAAGATCTAGGACACAAGGTTTGCAACGTCGATGTCGCAAGACATGTCGCAAACTGGCAAGACCTGAGACATCTCACAACATCAAGGGAAAAAAAATATCTGTTTTCATAATTTTATAGGGTTTATTTTACAAAAATATAGTTTTTCCCTCATATCGCGACATGTCGCAACTTCCCATGGATTTCGTGTCACTGGATCAAAAATTACCGACATGTCGCGACATGTCGTGGACATTGTAAACCCTACTAGGACATACTTCCATTGAGAGATGAAGACGCCTTTCATGAATTGGTAAGAAGATCTAGGACATACTTCCATTTACAGGTCTAAGATCCTTAATCTTAAACTTCTCACATAAATGCTTCTTGACTCTTGGGTCTCCTAATCTCTTATGGGTCATTACTTGTCAACACAATGTCATCCATATATGCAATAAGGGCAGTCGTATTCTTCCCATTATGCTTGACAAACAAGGTGTGGTTTGCTTGACTTTTGAGAGTACCCATACTTTTCACTACACATATAAACCATTTTATGCTGCCATTGTTTTAAATTCCAACTTCGAGGGAAATTTCTCACCTTTAGAATAAGAAAATTTCAAATGAAATTTGGAAGCACTTTGGCTTAGTGATATTTTCCATAAAAAACTATGTACATAATTTAAAGATAAGGGGAAATATCAATGTAAAGAAAATTTCCATAGCTTTCAAACAGGGAACTTTTGGGCGAAAACTTCACTAATTTCAAATAAATTAAAACCATGTGTGTTGCGTGTTAATGAACAAACCATTCTAATGAGTGTCAAACTTACTCTTGATGACTGAGCACCACGCACTGCCCCTTCTAAATGAAACCTCCAAAGCCACTTGCCTAGTAAGGCCAAGTTCCTCACAAGTGTATTCCCCATATTCAAGGTTCCATGTTTCCTACCTCTACATATATCCTTTCACTTGACTAGATGATCATTCCTTTCAATAGCCCCTTCTTGCAAAAGATACCTAAAACTTTTCTCAATCCCATTCCACCCAGCAGGCATATTGTGTAGAGAGAGAGAGAATAGATTAGGCATTCGCTAAGTAGTCCTTGATAAGAGCTGCCACCTAACAACAAATAGTTCCTATTCCATTTATGTATTTCTAGTCAATCTTCACTAAAATTGGACATTAATCCTAATAACTAATGAGGCAAGTTTCCCACTAAGTACTTGAGAGGCTACTCCTCAGTCCTATACTTCAAAAATTCAGTCAAGACCTTAAGCTGGTTAGGTTTGACATGAATACCCACAAAATTACTCTTGCACAATTAACCATAAACCAAAAACCATCTCAAAACACCTCAAAAGAACTCAAAACACACAGTCACGACAACTAGGACCTAAGAAGAGCAATGTAACACCAACAAATAGAAACAAGATACGCACTTGATCAGAGCCTACAAGGAAATCCTCTAACAAGAGTAAGCTATTTTCCCTCCAAAAGAAGCAATGTAAAAACATTCCAGCAAAAGTGCAAATAGGGGCATCCCCATCAAAACCGCTAGAAGAACTGAACTAA
This sequence comes from Pachysandra terminalis, assembly GCA_031762675.1. Taxonomy (NCBI): domain Eukaryota; kingdom Viridiplantae; phylum Streptophyta; class Magnoliopsida; order Buxales; family Buxaceae; genus Pachysandra; species Pachysandra terminalis. The sequence continues at coordinate 10,411 of JAUPMG010251798.1, read as the reverse complement.
CCTCTCATCAACCTGTTCAGAATCAATGAAGCATTTCTAAGGCACCTGGTCATAGAATCACTTCATTTAAACAAAAATCTTTCCATCTCAAGGATAGCATCCAAAAACTCATCCAATCCTCTGAGATGCCTTTTACAGATCCAATTTGCATACCAATCCTAGAATGCCCAACTCCACATCTCTTCACAAAATGATTAGATTGATCAAGAAATTATTTGTAATCAATTTAGAATTTTGTATGAAGACAAGTTTATCTGAACATTTCCAAAGTTCTATTGAAAATCCTCCACTTTCTCCAACATTTACCCTAAATTTCCCAGTTCTAAACCAAATAAAAAATCCAATTTTGAAGGTTTAAATTTTCCATCAACAAGATTTAAAACCTCAAGCCAGGAGTCATTTTGACTAAATATAGCTAAATGTTTACCATCTAAAAGCTTTGTTAATATTTTTCAATGTACAATAGGAAGTGAAAAAGGAAAAAAGATAAGGAGGAATTTAAGAACCTTACTAATACTAAGGTTCAATATTTAATTTATTAGTTATGAGGTAAGATTTTGATAAGTCTATATAAGGAAATATGGAACAATATTGAATGCATTTTGATAGAAAGCTAAGAGCATGCTCGAAATATAAAAATGAAAACCAACTAAATTTATGGATAAAGAAAACATAATAATTAAATTAAGATAAGAGCATTACTTGTGGGAATTCTTCACAAAGCTCCATCCGTTCACATCACACACATACGAGCGTCTCTCACATCGTAAGAGATCAAATCCACAAACCTGCAAGTAACATAAACACACACCACTCAGAAATTCAGATATTTTGTCATGAAAATGAGAATTTATTGAATGGTTCTGTAATACAATGGCAACTATACCCAAGAAAATCGTGTGATCAAGATTGTTTTTCCAAGAACTACTCCAGTTGTATAGAAACCATGATAAGAATGCATATTGAAAGTTTCATGTACTCAGGAAACGTCCTTACCTCCATCTTTATAGAGTTTATTTTTATTATAGTATAAAATCTTTATTATATTATAAGTGGAGCTTTTCATCAAAAACAAATTTTCTAACCTTTTTGATCAACTAGGGTGCTAGAAATAAGTCTAATAGCAAGGTTAATAAGAAGGAAACAAAATAGAGCAATAAAAACAACTAGAAGTACTTGAAAACGATCGACAAATAGAATTTCTTCATCGAAAAAGAATTTTCTACTCTCCAAGTCCCAAAATCAATTCATCAGGCAATAGAACAAGATAGTCACTGCTAACCCTAGATCCTTTTTATAGACTTGAACTCCTGTTGTGACTCAAATTAGATTTGCAATTCAAGATATCACATAATTTAGATACTATTAATTATAACGGACTTACATGCTAAAGAAGCAACCCAAATAAGCTTTCCTGACGCATTATAACTAATAAAATAACAAAGAAAAGGTTGCTTCTAATTTAAAAACTCTTGAACAAAATTACTAAAAATACAATTAGAATGTACCCTTACGCCTTTTAATTGGTGACATATATTGTGTACTACTAGAGCATTATAGTCTACTGCTACATTGCTACCTATCCCTCAATTTTGCTGATATGGCCTGACTGGAAGGTCTGATAGAAGATCAGTTCTATTCAACCTTATCTTTCAGTATTATGAGCATATGCGCTAGATAGATGTTTAGGATACTTGGATGCCCAGTGTACCATGAAGGACATAACCTCTACTGGATGGCTTGATGGATCTATCAACTGATGCTCAAGCATTAGACTCCCTTCTCTGGAAAATTTCAACCTCGAAATTTGTGACCTTCGCAGCATGTTGATATGATTGGGGATAAAGTGTCGATGCACCATCCAACCTCCAGAATTTGTAACAAATTAGACCTAGTCTAGTGTATGACATCAGTGTCGTATAACCAAGGTCTTCCTAAACCAACATCACATACATCCATGTCACTTGCATTTTCTTTATGAACACAGCAACAACAACAACAAAATGCCTTATCCCAAACAGTTGGCATTGGCAACATGAATCCAGTTCCTTTATCCCAATCTGTCAAAAGAATGCACATGAGGAAAATAAAACATCAAAACTAACAACAAAAAAGCAGGAGAAAGCAGTCACCCGTAATCAACTTATGTGACGAGCAATCTCACCATAAAAGTCACTCATAATCAACTTCAAAGTGGTTGTAGAGTAAATATTTACTATAAATTCAGATCTGAACTTTGTTGGAAACCTTTTCATGTCCTCTTTCAATCCCAGCTTTAACACAGTCCCGCAAATTAGATCCTTATTACTTCCACTGTCTAGAATAAAATACACCTATTTAGGTATTTTTTTTTCCTTGTGAGCAATACCAACACACCCAAAAAAGTTCTCCCACAGTCTACTAGGGAGGTTGATCCTTTTGATATCATAGTAACAATTATAGTGTACTAGTCATTAGAGATAAAACTTCTTCTTCAGCATCAAGGACATCAACTTCCTAATTTGGATTGTGTTCTAGGTTTTCAGTATTCCACACTCTCGTGTTTTCCTTTACCGTCTTGAACCAGAATTAGGTTAATTAATTTGTCATTTAGTGTCCTAGCTATCCACATTTGAAACAAGCTTCATCTCCTCTACCATGATATTGGGAACAATTTTCTCCCATGCAAACCCTTAAAAAAGCGAATCATGATATTGTCCTGCTGGTCTGGTAGCAAAGAATTTCAGCATCTATTCAGATGTATGAGCATAATGGTATGCCTCACAGGTTGAAGCTCTAAGAACGCCAAATCAAAGCACTTAATGCAGTCCACACAGAGATCGATGAACACAAATTTCCTCATCTTCGTGAAGATACACCTAGAAGAAAAGGTTCATGAAATGCACTTGTTTGGTCACGAACACTAGAAATCTCCTTGCTTCAGATCCTTTCATCTGCTGAAAAGGGTGTAATGATTAGGAAGTAGTTTTTCTTGAAGAGCTTCTTTCATATTGTAGTGACCCAGAACCTGAAAGTGAAATAAAATAATTAAATTAAGGACTAATGTGAAAATTAAGAAAATATAGGAGAGAAAATGAACATATAAATTAAATTAATTGGGCTTCAGGGCCTATGTTCTGATCTGGTCGTTTGGCCCAAGAAGGAATTCTAGAAGGATTGAAATAAGTAATTAATAAGGGTAAAAGATAATAGTGACTTAAAAATCTGTAGGAATTCTCTGTGAGAGGAAAACTACCAATTAGAATTGAATTCAAATTAAGATCTAGAAAGATTAGGATTCTCCAGAAAGAGGGGGAAACAGATCCCATACGGTTAAGGGAAGAGAGAGATGAGGAGATTGAGAGGAAAAGAAGAAAAGAAAGAAAGGGAAGAGAGGAGAAGAAAACAATACTGCAGAAAGAAGATGGACAAAGAGAAAAAAGGCTAAAGGGAAGAAAGCATGTGGAGAAGGAAAATACAAGGCTGATCATGAAGAGAGAAAAGAGAGCAGGAGATTGATCAAACAATCTATGAAGAGGCAAACGAAAATAGAGGAGAGAAACGATTTCGACACTCTGGATCCAATTCTACAGGATCAAGAGGTAGGGATTTCCTTAGTTTCTACGATAGGTATGTTTGCAGAATGTAATAATTCTATAGAATAATGCATATAGGTCTATGATGTTGCATGTTGTTTGAGCAATGCATATAGATCTATGATTTTTTCATGTTGTGTGATGGATATAACTATGATTGTTGATTTATGAAAATTGAGAAGGAAATCTAGTTTATGAACTTAGATCTTGAGAATTTTGGTGATTTGATTATGTAAATCTTTGATTAGAAGCTAGGTTTTGTTCTTAGCATACTGATTTGGTTTATGGTAATGTAAATCTTAGTTCTTGGTGTTAAAAAGCATGAAATTATGTTTGTGAAGGTTTGGGCACGAAGTTCCATGAAGAAAACCAAAATCTGGGCTGAATCGGTGTCTCGGCAGGAAGCTCGGCAGCTACCGAAATTACCTGCCGAGCGAGCCAAAATTTCTGGCCTTGCTACCGAGGCTCGGCAGCTACCGAAATTAGCTACCGAGATCTCTTGGTAGGTATCTCGGCAACTACCGAGCTGCAACCGAGCTCAGAATGATCCCAAATTTCATGGGAAGTTTGTGTGTGAGGTTTTGGGGTTGAGTGTGGTGTTGGTTTGTGTGCAAAATGTATGTATAAGGTTTTGTGCAACAAAGTGTGTCAATTGCCTAGTTTTCAATAAAAATGACTAAGTATAGTGTGATATGAAGTGTGAGAATGATACAAGATGATTGTAACATGATATGAACCATATAGTATGAGTTTAGGATGAATGATAATTCTGGTTTGGTAATTTGTTAAGTGTATGGTATGCGGGTCCTATGTGTGTCTTCTGAATTGTGAATTGTGTGAGAGTGGTGCTAGAAGCATTCACTGGAAATCCTTGTTTTGTGTGTGACTCTAGATGAGCTCACTGTTTGTTGAGTGGGGGTGGCTTTCTACCATAGGAACTATTCCCAAAAAGGAAAGAGGGTGACACTATCTACCTTGGGTATCATCCCCTAAAAGATAAGGGGTACTCTTGAGATAATAGGGACCGCGCTACTATGAGACAGGGTACTCTTGAGATAATAGGACCGCGTTTCTATTGTTTGAGCACATTCCTGGGACAGAGTTTCTTAGAGGATATGTGGATGGAATTCATGGTTGGGCTTGGCCTAACACCCTTGCATACTTGCATCATCCCATTCTTCATAAGCATTGCATCATATCTCATTTGCATTGTATTCTAATTATGTGTGATTGATTAGCATCCGTGTGATCATAGTGTCCATTTGCATGATTTGCATTGATTAATATGTGATTGTGAATTGAACTTGGGTGTCCTGTGTAACTGGTGAGTAATTGTGATTATTAGTAGCTATGAGTGTTTGTAGTATACTGGGTGATCTTTACCTGAATTGTAGTGTAAATTATGTTGTGGCTAATTGTGTGGTGTGATTAGTATGATCATTGAAAAGGGGATTGTTACTGTATTGAAGGTGCCATGGGATTGGTAGCCTCGGAATTCTGAATTATATTATGATGAGATCATGAGTGTTTAGTGTTAAATGTGAATGTGGTAAGTATTACTGTAACTGAAGGGATTCTATCTGAGTTAAGTGACACATGAGAAAGTTATGAAAGGACATGTGTGCGTGTATGAGTTGAATTGTATAAGTAGCGTTCTATGAGATCATAGAGGATGTAGTATGACCTGTTTATGTAGAATTGATTGTATGCATGTTAAGGATGTAAACTGTGTGCTATAAATGTGGAGAACATGAATATATCAGTAAAAAAGAATTAAGGTTTAGTCTATATGCAAGTTAAGGACTTTGATAGTGAATTACTTATGTATTATGTGGGAATTGCATGAATGAACATGTTTTATTATATGACTACAAAAGTATCTACTGTCGTTGCTTTGGAATTTTCCTACTGAACCTCCAAGCTCACCCTTACAATGAAACAAGTCGAATCCTAAGGGAAAAGGTGACACAAAGTATGAAGACCTTAGCAAGCAGGGAATAAGACAGGGAACACTAGAATGAAGGAGTTGCTGACAAAGGAGTTTATATTCATTAGTTTGGTTTTGACCCATGTGGGCAAGAATAATGTAAACTTAGATTTGGATTGAACTATTGGTTTGGTTTAAATTCTTTTATGTTGGTTGATTCTCTTTGAAGTTTAAATTTTATCAGACTTCCGCTGAATTACTTAGTTATGCTCTGTGAAACTATAAGGTATGGTTATTTTTATTTGGTTTGGTCGCATCCATTGTTTGGATCCGAAGGTCATTCCCTTGTGAATCCTCGAGATCATATATCTCGGAATCGGGGAGTGACACATATGTTGCCCAGTAAATGCAACGCCCAAAGCAACCAAGTCCCCTAAACCAAGTAGCAACCACAGTTACCATTCTTTCACCCGGCATCAAGCAATGAGCAAAGCTGTTCCCAACAAATAAAATCCATTTGGTATCTCTATCTTTATAGCAAAATTACGATCAAAATTCTGTACTTAAAAATCAGTCCCTAGATTAGGGTCTTGATAACAAAAACTAGCCCCTAATCATTGACGAGAAACAATCTCATCACAACAATTATTCTATTGGACCTGTCATAATTGGAGTTTTTACACCTTCATCCCAGATTGTTGGTTCAATTCTACCACGTGTTATAAAAAATAGCTTGTACCAGCTCATTGTCTTATTTTTTTTGCAAGATGATCTAGTTATGTGTATTTAGGTCATTTCTGAACAAATATATTAAGATCCTTTTTGTTCTTCCTCTCGTCCACATGTATTCTGACCAAAGACGTGGTTTTTTTACAGGTTGGAATGGTAGAGCAGGATTTACGTTGCCAACCAACTAGCTGGGATAAGGCATTTTGTTGTTGTTCATTTAGTTCATTGTATACTAAATGACAAATGAATCATTCAAGGCATCAAATTTATAAGACAACACATCTACGGTAGAAGGTAACACATATGTAGAAGACAATGCTTAAAATTCCTCATGCTAAAACCTTCAAATTTTTGTTCAGGTTTGCTCTGATACCAAAATTGTCGCGGTGCAGGCCATCAAATAATCAACTAGTGTGCTGGAAATAAATAAATTACCTGTAATAGCTAGGAAGAAAAATAAAGCTATAAAAGAGGTCATGCCAAAAAATAAACAAACAGAGCTTCTTCTCTGAAAACAAATTTTCTACTACCAAGTCTCCAAATCAATTCATCAATAAAACAGACAGCTTAGACTGAGCTTCTTCTCTAAAAACAAATTTTCTACTGCCAAGTCTCCAAATCAATACATCAATTAGACAGACAGGTTAAACTCTCTACTGATATCCTTTTTTATATTGGAACTCATATCCTGACAAACACTATAGTTTCCAAAAGACAGCGCATAATTTAGATACTCTCCTTATTTTATGTACTAGCTAATGAAGCAAACCAAAAAGGCTTTTCTAAAACACTCTAACTGCTAAATAACAAATCAAGAAGTTCTTCATAATTTATAAATTCTTAACAGAACTAATTAAGCTACTAAAAGTATAATTAGAATGCAAAATTAGGCATCTGAGTTCTATGGGTACGTTCGGATCTGTAGATGGGCTGCGGGGTGGGCCCACATGGGTAGCCCGTTTGCAGTTGTTTCGTCAATTGGGCCGGAAGTATCTGACTCGCGGGGTCTGTGTAATCCGGAGCAGTGGGGTTATTGGGCTGGGCCCTCTTTTCTTAAGCTGGAGAGGGCCATTGAAGAGATTAAATGGGGCCTTTGTAAGCTTCAGCTACAAGTCGAGGGACCGGGGAAGGGCAAACCCACTTTGGGCCTTAATAAGGAGCAGGACGGATCGGAGGTAGATGTTGGGCTCGTGTCCAAGCCTGTGGGCCCAGAGTGTGGTGCGTGTGGAATCGGTAAGATCCTCTGCTGGGCTTTGGTTTAAAACAAATATCTTTGAAGTTATCTTGCTAAAGGAGCCCGATCACGATGCTAGTGTCAAGGCTTCAGGCTTTGATCTGGAGTGGGAGGTTTCAGCGAGGAAGACGTCGACGTCTAAAGAGAAGGCAGTGACGACTGAGACGGAAGTGGAAGAAGTGGCTGGAGTTCTTAGACCCGTGAGAACAAAAAAAGTGTACACCAGGAGAGAAGTAAGATGTTCACTTCAACAAGGTAAGTACCAAACAATTGTTGCAATTCGTTACCCTTCTACCCCTTTCCTATTCTCCGGATGGATCGAATGAACCCGATTCTAAAGATAGGAAGAACGTCCAAATACTGGACAGGGGGTATCGGTTTGGGTAATGGGCAACCTCAGAAGGAGATTCCGAGGTTACAGTCATCGAAAAATTTCTGAGGAATTTTTGTGGCCGTTCACAGCTTGGAGAGGAAGACAGAGAGATTTGGGATGTGTATTGGCCGAGAAAGGGTGGAAAGGAGGTAGAAGCTAATAATGAACAGAGGTTTCAGTCTGAAATGAAGGAAGGGACCATATAAGTAAGGAAAATGAGCTGGCATTGACTTTGGTTGAAGAGATAACTGAGGAGGTAACACTTGAAGAGTTAGGGAGAGGATCCAGAAGCGAAGTAGGGGTTGGTCAGGGACTATTAGAAGGAGGTGTTCAAACGTCAATGCGAAATGATTTGAGAGGAAGGATTGTGACCAAATGGCAGAACCTGTTCTTTTAGAAAATATATTGGATGAAACACCTTTGCAATTTATTAATAGTGAGCTAGAAGTAATGTTGGAAGAATTTAATGAAGAATCATCGGAATGGGTACTAAATAAATTAATGAGATTTGGGGGTCTCGTGGGTGTGTCTTGGGAGGGTTTCCAGAATGAGGCTATGGAGCTTTTTACAGCAATAGAAAAAAAGAACAAGGAATTAAATGCGAGTAATAAAAAGACAAGAAAGGAGCTGAAAAGGTTGAGTTGGGGTATAAAGGAGGACAGTCCGGGTACGTCTAGAATGGAAAGGAGAGCGGACAGGAGCGAGGAGTCTGGGGGTTTATTGGAGTTTTGATGAAGACAAAAATTCTATCACGGAATGTAAGGGGGCTGGGGGACAGGGACAAGAGAAAAATTATTAAAATGGCTTTGAAAGAATGGAGGCCAAATGTTACTATGTTCCAAGAGACAAAATTAGAAGTGGTGAACAAGGTCTTGCAGATGCAGATTTGGGGTTGCAGTTCGGCGAGCTTTATTCAGAAATCTGCAGTAGGGGCTTCAAGAGGTAATCTACTAGCTTGGAAGAAAGACAAATTAGAACTTATTCACTCGGAAATCAGAGAGTTTGTGGTTTCTGCGGTGTTTTTGGAAAAGGGCGATAATGGGGGAGGGCTTCGGATCATGGTTTAAAGTCTCGGACTCGGATCGGGGACTGTCCTGGTCCGAGACCGGGTTGGATCGCCAATCCAACTTTGGATCGGACGATCCAGAAAAAAAAAAAAAAAAACAAGTTAAAAGTAAAAGGGGTTTGAGGGTTCTTCTTATTCTTTTCTTCTTCTTCTTTCTTTCTTCTTCCTTTCCCCTGTTTCTCTGCAAACCAGACCAGCAGGTTCAGGCTTCAACTGTTCAGGACCAGATCAGCTGACACTGACAGCAACAGCAACAGCAGCAGCAGCTTCAGAAATTAGCCTTCATCTTCGTCTTCTTCAGTTCTTCATGTATTTTTTTTTTTAAAGATGTGGACCGAAATCACCGGATCTTCTTCTTCTCCTTCTTCTTCTTCTTCCTCCTCCTCCTTCCTCCGTCTTCTTCTCCATCGTCTTCTTCTGTTTTGTGTTTTGGTATTTTCTTTTAAAGATGTGGACCTGACGATCCAGTTAGGATCGTCTGGTCCGACTCGGTCCAATTCTGTGACGGATCGGCTGGATCGGTCGAACCGTCATGGACTCGGTCTGACTCATCGTTTGTCCCAATTTTTGGAATTGGCCAGGGATCGTGACTCGTCCCTGGCCAATCCCGAGTTGGATCGGCCAATCCGGATCGGTATCGGCCGATCCTTTACACTATGCTTCGGATGATTTCATCAGTTTATGGTCCGACGGATCACAGCAGATTACAGGAATTGTAGGAAGAAATTGAGAAACATAAAAGGGGGTGGATGTATCCTTGGAGTGTAGGGGGAGATTTTAATATGATTAGATTTTGTTCGGAGAGATCGGGGTGCAGAAGAGTGAACTCATATATGCAAAATTTCTCAGAATTTACTGATAGAAATGATCTGATAGAAGTGCCTATGTTTGGAATAGAATTTACTTGGTCAAACAACCAGGATAACCAAGTATCTTCTAAACTGGTCAGATTTTTTATGTCAGTAGAATGGGAAGAAGCATTTGCTTGTGCAAGCCATCTCTTTGCCTAAAGTGACATCAGACCATACCCCAATCATGTTAGAATACGAGGATAAGTTAGTAAAAAAATGTCCATTTCGATTCGAAAACATGTGGCTGGAGGAGGAGAATTTTGTAGAGCTGGTGAATAGTTAGTGGCACGGGTTTGAGATTAGAGGGTCCCCAAGTTTTGTGTTCTGTAGAAAACTGAAGCTTCTAAAAGAAGAGCTTAAGAAATGGAACAAAACCAAGTTGGGGAGGATGGAGAATAAAATGGGAAGTCTGTTGGAAAAAATTCAGAAGTTGGATGTTGCGGAAGACAAAGGGGAAATGGGAAGAGCGGATAGAAAAGAAAGAGATACTCTCAAGAAGGAACTTGCTAAGGTGGCAAGAATGGAAGAAATATGTTGGAGACAGAAATCTAGAGCTCTTTGGTTGAAAGAAGGGGATAAAAATACAAAGTTCTTTCATAAGATGGCGAATGCAAGGAATAGAGTGAATACAATTCGTAGGATTGAAGCGAATGGGG